>JAXCGZ010000560.1:40000-56666 GCA_037179515.1 Halocaridina rubra | reverse complement strand
CTTTTCACTCGTAACATCTGGGTCTTAGTTGTGGAACCCCAAACACTCAGACAGTAGTTGAGAATACTTAAAATCAATGTTTGTACTACAATTACCCTACAATCAGGCTCGAATCTTTCATAGACTCTGTTCAAGTAAATAAGGGTCCCGTTCACTTTTTTATGTAGTTCATCGATATATATGAGAGAGAGAGAGAGAGAGAGAGAGAGAGAGAGAGAGAGAGAGAGAGAGAGAGAGAGAGAGAGAGAGAGAGAGAGAGAGAGAGAGAGAGAGAGAGAGAGAGAGAGAGAGAGAGAGAGAGAGAGAGAGAGAGAGAGAGAGAGAGAGAGAGAGAGAGAGAGAGACTCATGTACCAGTGTGACACATCCATACACAAGGAAAAAGTTTGAGAGCATGAACGTTGGAGGATGTAGTACACAATCAAATCATACTGCCTGATGGTACGTACTGTGCAATAATTGTAAAACAACAATAAGATCAAGAATATCAATATGCACTTGTCAAATAAACTGATTTTATACAACACTCATACTTTTTTTGGAGCATATGCTTTCTTCCCTTTTTTCCCAGCTTTGGCAACCCTGCTTCTTTTTAACGAATAGGGTGTCACAGCAAAATAAAGTTAAAAGGCAATAAAATAGTAATTATCATCATCAACATGAGGACATGCTTTAATTTAACAAACCTGAAAACTTTCATATCTGTAAATGAAAGGCTAGTAACATAAAACATATTTAATCGAAAGTCAACAATTCAATGTATCAATGAATATATGTATGCAGTGGCAAAAATACATATGATAAATGAACGATTATATTCATACTGGAATGGAAACATCTCTTACCAGTAATTAGACCTTAGGACGGCAACCTCAGAGAAGGTCAATTGCAGGAAGACATGTACTGGCCAGAAAGTCAAAGGAAGACAGTTTGCATTAGTCAAAAGGCCAAAGGAAAACAAAATTCCAAAGAAGTGATGAGGAGAAAAATAAGAACTTGTTCTAGTATGAAGCCTGCAGCAAACAGTCATTATGGATAAGCTTCTGACCAAAGAGATTGCTGCTACTGGTCCAAAAGCCTGCAGAAGACAGCCTTCGAAGATACTCAAAAACAGGGAAAATACTTATAATGGTCAAATTAACAGAGAAAGAAATCTTGTGAAGAAGTTCAACAACAGGAAGACATCTTGTATTGATCAATAGGCAGGAGAAAGGCCAAAAAGAGACGCATGAGAGCACAAAGTTAGCGCGTGCTGAGCAGGGTGGAGGTAAAATTCCAAGGTCAGAGGTAGAGTAAGGTCAAAAGAAGAGTTTACTGATAACAGCCAAGGTCCTAAAACTCAAAAAGAACACTTATGAAAATAAGGAGAACAGAATGCAGAAACCACAACTTACCAAACCAAATAAATACTGAAAAAATCACAACACAGTAAACATATACTCACCTGTTTTACTTGAATATATCTTTAAGATCCTTGCAATTTTAAAGGGGTCCGGCGTCTTCTCGTTCGATCCCTTGATACTCTCGGTTTTTCTATAATACTCAGGATAGATGTCTTCATTCACATTTTTCCTACGCTCTACTTTCTTGGGAGGAGAGGCTGGTTTGATCTGTTAAAATATAATAGACTTTGAGGAGCTGTATATACTCAATCATAGATCTTCTGTATCTATATAATATGCATAATTGTTTCAATACATTTATATTGTATATCAAAGATATATTTTATTTAAGTTCTGATATCCAAAGTAAACACGAATAAATTTCCGAGGCACATGTGCTATATATATTTATCAAGCAAGACAGGATCTAATTATGATATTTCTTCATCTCACAGGGTGGAAAACTGCCATGGGGTATTACATTTTTCCACACACCTAGTCTCATCAAAGACCAGTTTCCTATTAAATTCTAATACCTCATTCATATTCATATTAAAAAATATAAAGCTTGGAAAGAAACTTTTTTTTCTTATTGTTTCTTCGGTGAGTTCCAGTCCTCCTGTTGACATTGCCAGGAGTTTGCAATATGTATAAAAAAAAAACTTTAGCTACCCTCTTTTTTGTCTACAGCTTTGTTCAGGCCACATGAAACTTTTTGTTATTACATTACATCCAGCCATACAAAGTGCTTAGCAGGAGGGGGTAAGGATATGACAAAACTATTTTTTCCATTAGCTCAAAAAGGTCTCACACAACTACTTTAAACATAGTAAATCAAAGATTACTAGCCAAAGTGACCCAGCAATCTCGAGGACCTAAAATTGTGACCTTATACTAAAATCAAGTATGTGTACTGCTTCCTAATCTGATTTAGCTAGATATGCGGTCAGGTCTTATATAAATTGGCACTGTGCCATGGGTATGTATATGATCCAGCTTTTCTTTATATTTCTGGCAGAACATATAAAAACAATGACAAACCATAATTGGCTTTATGTCACGGACTCCTTTTTCTACTCAGTGCTAGGACAGTGCCTTCGCGAAGGATTTTTGTTTTTGGCAAGTGTGACAGTTACCCTAAGTGAATGTCCTTTCTAACCTCAGACCCCGGCAGGTCGCGAACCCTCATCCTGGCAAATCAAAGTCGTGAGGGTTACCGCACGGCGACTGCAGGTTGGGGGAAAGAACTCACCTTAAAACTGAAGGCATTAGGAGTGACGAACATGCAGTCTCCAATCCCGAAGTCAAGGCCAAGATATTGCACAGACATATAGAGATTCTGTTCAACATGCATAAAAAAAAAAATTTCATTTAAGATTTCTTAAACTAAAATCTCTGTGCTTATATTTTACGTAGCATTAAATATGAACTGACAGGCATATACAAAGATATAAAAAGAAATAAGCAATTCACATATATCAATAGTTCAAGAATATAAAAAAAACACATCTTTTTACAAAATTCCATTTGAGATAGTCTCAGTAGCAATTCACAGGCATTATGGAAACAGAATTGTATTTTTTTCAAAGAGAAGCCACACCCAAAAGGAGGGACACAAATGTAACAAAAGAGTAGAGGTATCACGGTGCCAGTATACCACGCTGGTCTTTTAGTTGCCTCCTACAACCAGCAAGGATATCCCTCTTAGTTGACTCCTACAACACACTGAGAATACAATGGAGCAAAGCTATCTTCCACAATCACACACAGAATATGAAGGATACAATCTCTCTCCAGCTTTCAGGAATAAAACAAATTATATAAATTGGATTTTATCTCAGTCAAAACCAACATTTATCCATTCTGGTTCTCAACTGGTCCCTTAGTAGTACTAAGAAGTGTACAATAATGCTATTGATCATTAAAATTGTAAAGATTACAGGATTTCTAAACAAAATGGGACGAGTTTTACATGAAACAGCTGGATGAATTTCTACAGAGGATCACAAAGTATTGAAATTGAAAAATTTCTATTATTGGACAATGGCTTGACTTTGGCACGAACAAGTAAATTCTATAAATAAATCACACAGCTGCTGGAAGTAAGGAAAGCTTTTTAATACACAAAAATGGTCAAACTTTGTGATGCCACCCTGGAAGAAATTTTGCAATGGTTTAAAAAACATGGAGAGCGAGAAAGGGTTTCACATGACAAGATGATATGACTTTGATAAGATTTATTTTCAGAACTTGTTTAGCAGACTATATATATATATATATATATATATATATATATATATATATATATATATATATATATATTATATATATTATATATATATATATATATATATATATATATATATATATATATATATATATATATATATATATATATATATATATATATATATATATATATATATATATATATATATATATATATATATATATATATATATATATATATATATATATATATATATATATATATATATTATATATATATATATATATATATATATATATATATATATATATATATATATATATATATATATCATACATACCAAATGCTCATTCTCGTTCTGTAATTTCTTGCCCATGACACAGGATTCCTTTACCTCTCGTTTCTTAATACGGGCACACGAAACACAGTAGCGGTGCTCTTTGCCTTTTTCCATACCCTGGTGAAAGAAGAGAAACATAAATCATGATTTCGTCTGTCATATATCTGCATGATAAAAATTAAAAACCTCATTTTCGCAATAGATAAATTTGTGCAAAACAAAGCTCATATGACAACAGAATTCCAAGACAAGGTGGTTTTAGGAAATCAGGGACCTTACTTCTTTATTGTCTTTAGGAATGGTTTCAAATCTTGCTGTGGGGCTGTGATACATCATTTGGTACCAGAATGTCAATCCGTTGTCTTTTTTCACCGGATAAAATTGGTCCGGATCAGGTATGCCTCCTAGCTTATGCCAATTCGATGGATGTTTGTAGTGGATGACACTTATCTGTAATTAAGCACATACTGTGATCAGTATTACTTCACAGACTCCCTTTTCTACTAAGTGCTTTCTTGTGAAGGACTTTGGTTTTGGCAGGTACGATCATTACCCTCAGTGAATGCCCCTTCATTCCCCAGACCTTGGTGGGCCATAAACCTTGGACCTGACAATTCAGAATTGCAAACACTACCACTTTGCCATGGTAACCACACTGTAAAAAATCGTATACTGATAGAAAAAATTAATACATGGATGAAGATGGATATGCTTAATTAAAACTCACCAAGGAGTTAAATGTCAATAATGGAGAGGAGGAAGAAAAAGGAAGACCCTATTGATAATCGAAGGAAAAAAAGAAAAAGTACAATGTACGCTCTAAATAGGTTTTGCATTTTTTACAGAATGTAAAACTGCATTATGCTTGCATACTTAATGTATTCAATAAAGTATTATTAATATCATTATTCTATTATTATTATTTACATTATTATATATTCAGCAAAGAGACCATGTACGACACCATGTTAGAGTCACAAATTACAGCTCAGTAAGGATCCTATGTTTAATAAAGGAAGGCGGCAGAATAATAACACTGATGACATCCAAAAGAATATTAAGAAGTCATGTCTTTGCCCACTTATTCAGGTGTCTTGTAGCAAGAGGGAAAATTTCAGGAAAAACAGATGACCAACCATTCCGGGCCTTAACCAGCTCTTACGACACACAGGTATGAAGTTTATTTTTTACCTACAAAGGAATTTAAGCTTTCCTCTCCTTAGCACTGACAAAAACTGTAAGAAGAAAATCAATTCCCATTCAGGTACAGTACTGACCTTTTTCTTGATAGAATCAAGAAGCGTGTCCTCGCAGTCCTCCGTTATGAAGAGCTCCAGAGGGTCTGCTGTTTCTCCCAGAACTGTGTCACTTCCTCGCCAGTACCAGTCAGCATGGAAGTGCTTGTCACCTTTGTTATCTTCCCACATGTGATTGATACGAGCTAAGTACACAGGCGTTTTGGGATCGTCCGGTTCAACCATGACATCGTCGTTCACACCGAAGACTTCCCCATTGATGGAGACAGAGCCATAGTACGTTCTCTTGCCTTCTCTGATGAGGGGTTCTCCGACCCACGACGTACTGTGGGTGTGTTTTCTAATTCTGTGCTGTCTAGGCTTGCTCGTGTGCAGATCTAGCAAGTCGAAGCCCTCAAATTCCTCGTCGTCATTTTCTTCCGCCTCCGCGATGATTCTATTGGGGCAACGACGGTTAAGGCAGCACTGCTTGAGTTTGCCAGTGCCACCAAATTTTATCATGTCTTTGCAGAACTGGCACTCACCACAATCAGGTTGCTGACAGGCATCACATATACCACATCTCAAATTCTTTTTCTTCAGATCAACCTTGTCTGCACTGATCTGGTCTTTAAAAAAGTTTTCAAACAAGTTCCCGACTAATGGCGATGTAGTGGCCTTAGTCCAACTGGGCATTTTCTCTATCTTCAGTTTTGCTTCTGCACGTCTCATCGCTCTTCTCTTGCCAAGCGTAACTCCCGCCAACTTGATGATCGACCTTACACAAGGGGACGTAATTAGCATGTCTTCGGTGTCTTCTCCTGCTGAGTCAAAGTTGTGGACCTGCTCACAGACAAACTGGGCATGTCTAAGCAACATGTCTTCTGTAATCATTGCATAGCCACAAGGTACAGCCGTTATCTGCAGGCTATTAAGTAAATCCTCATACCCCGAGTCAGGATTCTTCGCCAAGAATTCAATAACCAGTTTACTCAGGTAGATCTTCTCTCGTACCGCATCCACGAATGGAGCATACGAATCGCTTGGATCCATCAGTATGTAATCGCCGTAGGCAGTGGAAAAACCAATTAGGGCCTTTTCACCTAAGGAAATAAATATTAATGGCGAAGTTAATGTATTGATTTAAAATGTAATGCCATCTTCTACCAAACTAAAAAGGGTAGCCACAATTGCAATAAAGCAACTGAGAATTAAACTGGAAGAGGGAAAGTACATATTGTCAGTTAGATGACATGATTTTAGAGAAGGCAGGTCTGTGCTGACAAACTTACTAAAATTATGATATATGCCAAATCTTACTGGAAAGAGAGGGCTGGGCAGTTTGTATATTCTTAGATTCTCAGAAGTTATTTGATACACCCCCACATAGGACACATATTAAGGAGCTGCGAGTAAAGGTGAGAATAGGTGGAAATGTCTAGGATATTAAAAACTTATTTAGAAGAAAGGGAACCAAGGGTCGGAAGCATTCATTGTCTGATTGGAGAAAGGTTAGAAGTGGAGTCCTAAGGGGATAAGTTTTAGGACCACATCTCTTCCTTATATATGTCTGATAATGCATATTCAAATATGTTTCCATATTATGCAAAGATTGTGAAGATTAAAAGATGAGAATAATGGCAGAGAACGTCAGAAAGAACTAAACAGTTTGAATGAGTAGTCAGATAAATGGCTAATGAGATTCAATATTTCAAAATCCCGTGCAATGAGAATGGTACCTTTTTTTAAATTTCTTCATTATTTTGACAGTGAAGAGGGAGCAATACCTTGATATGGGTAGCCCTGGAACTAGATGTCATAACTGAGGCTCAGAAAGAAAACTTCTTTGTAGGAAGTACCTTTTGTAAAGTAGGAATAGTTGATAACTGGAATTTGCTAAATGAGGATACAAATTGCTAAAAGCATTCATAGTTTTAAAGACAAATATGATAAGTATCAATGAGTAAAAAACAGAAACCGATCACAGAGAGTTACAAGTATAGGGCTCTTTCCCGTGATATCAGTTAGGTCAATACAATCAAGTAAGTGCACATAAGGACAAGTATAAGTATCACTAAGAACAAAATGGATTCGATCAGGAGATAGGGAGTTGAGAGCTTGGGGCTCTTTCCCGTAAGCACATTAGGTTAAAAAAAATTACATATACACTGTATATAATATTTTATGCAAAATGAGAAAAGCTTGAAAGATATGGACATATCAACAATAATCCCACACAAAGGTACATACACACACACTGAGAATAAATAATGTATCTAGTAAAATTTTTATGCTCTTGCGAGGAATTAAAATAAATGCTGTAGGTAAAAGTCTTTCAGCATAGAACCTCACCTCCGTCAAAGCCCGATATCCACCACTCGTTAATAGGTCCCATGTCTTTCACAGGGATGCCTCCCTCTGGGCTACTGTCCTCTTCATATATAGGCTTCAGATATCCGGAGAAATAGAGGTGGACGTTGCGTTCAATAAGACCCCCATCGAATGGGCACAGATGGCCCTGTTTGTCGTAAACACTGAAAATAAACAATATATATTTATGGAGATCGCTAGTGGCATATTAAGTGCCAAGTTTTTCTTTAATTTTCTAAACAAGAAGAGTGCCTTTGTATCTGCGAATGTTTGTAACTCGGTTGTCCATAAGTAGGTGAGCGTCTGTACTATATCTCCTAACAATAAAAAGAAAAAATTCCACCGTCATATTTTCTGAATGCAATAGGAGACGCCACATGCCACAGCCAAGTTTTGCTGTTGGGAGGGAAAACATACTTTCACCAGTCTTTTCCTGCAGCATCATACAAAGGAACTAACAGGTATAAGAGGGCTGGGGCCTAGAAATTCCTTCCACCCTGAAATATTCATGGATGAAACACAACTGAAAGAGGAGATGAGGGTGGCAGAGTACACTAAACTCCAGCAAACTTTAATTCTATTATTAACAATAAAAGCATGCTGTTACCTTTAGCAGGATATAAAGTCTGCTATGGAAAAATTATTTATTTGCAATGGCTTTTAGGAAGTCATTCAATGACATTATGCCCAAAGCAAGCTACTTCTTATAAGGTGAATGGCTGGGCTCCAATCTCAGACTATAGTGACGTAAGAAGTACATTTAAAGCAAATATATTGAATATTCCCTCAAATACTATCTCCCTCCTACCTAACATACTTTTCTTGCTACAGAACTACTGACAGATGTAAGCAATCTTGCCTGCTGCAGCGAGATATGGTGTCATGCTTGAAAATAAACTTATAAAATAAAAAGCAAATTAAAAAACTATATATTTTGTAATTTTTCTACTGGGGATTTTGAAGCACTAAATTACATGTGGTCACCTTTGCCTGTTATGAAAATGGCAACATATTTAAATAAAATAATTTAGAATCTACTGAAAATACCTACTTGAAGTTCGTGACTTTTTGCTGAGGCCGTTCATCCATTTCGTGCACATCTACTTCCTCTCCCGTAAACAGCGACAGTTTTGGATCAACCAAGGCGACAAATTCTTCCACAGCCTCATCCGGGTGTCCGGAATACAAGAGGAGGTCTGGGCTACCAAGGTGCTGGTGGCAGATATCACAGCGTTGTATCGTAGCTACAACGTTCTTGGCGAACTTTTCAAAGGATTTGCTGTCAGATGATTAGAAAGAGGTTCAAGTTATTCTGAAGCTTTCAAAAGCATCTTAAAGAAAGAGTTTCCATTAATTTGTAATTTCCAACAAAGTTATCATAAAATATTACACAAATGAAATTAAAATTTAGTGATATTTTGACTGAAGCGGCAAAAAGTACATGAAACATTTCAATGCTTGAGTACAATACAGTTTTCACATGATGCAAGCTTTTCACTGAAATAGCGAAAAGACATCAATATGTATGCTTTGCCGTAAGATAGAGATTTATATTTATCAGACTATTAAAACTGAAGTCATACTAAAAGCTTTTACTGAAAAATTATGAGACGCTTCAAGTAATGAAAATTTTTTATTGCAGCAGCGAAAGATCCTATATTATTTCACCGCAAGTTTACAAGCATTGTCAGGGAATGATTCTAGGAAAATGCCTTAAATCAACTGGTCCTAAAAGCAATAGAAGTTAAATAGCAATACACCTAGTTCTTAGAATAATGCAAAGATAGGTTCTCAGAAGTGCCGCGTATTGTAATTTTCGCGTAATGTACCAAGTCATTTTCCATAGGAAACAATGATAATGGGCATGGATACGTTCCACAACTGCAGATATAAGATAAGTAAAACATATTTTATAAGTAGATAACAAAGCAGAAAGACTTGTAGTTATATATATTGACATGCAAATAGTTTACAGTATAAGATATATATAGATTTACTGTACAGTAAACAAATTAATGCACTCTATATCATGCGGTGGGCAACAGGCATGCACTAAGATATGCATGGTGGCAGTGAGCATGAGGATGCAAACATTTTGCCGCTTCCGTATCAGTTGATGCACCCTTGCACGCTATTTCCCTGATGATATTATATCGCAAGTTTGTTTGCTGTTTGTTCTTAATGCTTTTTTCAATTCTCTTCATAATATTTGATCGCATTAAGCGGTAGAAGAGGAAGAGGATGCAGGAGAACAAACCTCTATCTGCAATCGTTTCGCACGCTCTTTCCCTGACGATATTATATCAAAAGTTTGTTTGCTGTTTGTTCTTAATGCTTTTTTTTCATTATCTTCTTCATGTCTGATCACATTAAGTGGTAGAAGAGGAGGAGGATGCGGGAGAACGAACCTTTATCTGCAAACGTTTTCCCGCTTCTGTATCAGCTGATACACCCTCGCACACTATTTCCCTGACGATATTATATTGCAAGTTTGTTTGCTGTTTCTTCTTAATGCTTTTTTTCAATTCTCTTCATAATACTCAATCGCATGAAGAGGTAGAAGAGGATACGGGAGAACGAACCTCTATCTGCAAACGTTTTGCCGCTTCCCTTATAAGCTGCTGCACCCTCGCATGCTATTTCCCTGACGATATTATATCACAAGTCTGTTTGCTGTTTGTTCTTAATGCTTTTTGTCCATTATCTTCATAATATCCGATCGCATTAAGCGGTAGAAGAGGAGGAGGAGGAGGGAGAACGAACCTCTATCTGCAAACGTTTTGTCGCCTCCGTATCAGCTGATACACCCTCGCACGCTATTTCCCTGACGATATTATATCGAGTTTGTTTGCTGTTTGTTTTTAATACTTTTATTCAATTCTCTTCATAATATTCGATCTCATTAAGCGGTAGAAGAGGAGGAGGATGCGGGAGAACGAACCTCTATCTGCAAACGTTTTGCCGCCTCTGTATCAGCTGATGCAAGCTCACACGCTATTTCCCTGACGATATTATATTGCAAGTTTGTTGTTAATGCTTTTTGTCCATTATCTTCATAATATCCGATCGCATTAAGCGGTAGAATAGGAGGAGCATGGCGGAAAAGTGCCTCCGAGGCGGTCGATTATTTACAAAAATTAAATTTTTTTGCATGGGCGCTATTTGCGAATTTCGTATTTTTTTTTTACTATTATTTTTTAGGGGGCGTTATTCAAATTTCGCGGATTATAAACATGCGTAAAACGTGAACTAGGTGTACTTCCAATTAAAAAAACATACACATCAAAGTCATCAAATGTTCTCAACAAAATACCATATCTACAATCAATACTGCTGAAATTTCTATAAAAATTATTGGTGCGTTAACTCGAAAACACTTCAGTATCTATTAATGAGATAATCTATTACCCTTTTTTTCTCGTATATCAAAATCAAGAGCCATTTTGCAGACAAATAAGGTGTTGCTTAGTATCATAAAAACAGAAACACATAGCTCAGTAACAATACCTATTTGCTTTATCTATGCTTGTTTCTTCTTTAACCTCATCTACGTCCATCTTCTGCCTTTTATCGCATTCTAGCTCTTCTTCACTGCCGTCATCGAAACAAACTTCTTCGCTCTTCCGTTTGGAAGATTCTTTCCTTGAGTCACGAATGTCAACTTCCTGGTTTGTAGCTATTCCTTCATCCCTACTTTTTGGCTTCCTGGCAAACATATCCGTGATCAATCTCTGGGGGTCCCCTGAAGAGTCGTGGCTTCGACGAGAAGTCGTACCTGAGTAAATTTGAAGCAAAAATACGCAATGGTTATGCGGTTGAAGCTGTTAACACTTTATGCTAAAAGACTGTATGTAGAAAATTTCATAAACAGAAGCAGTTGTAGAAAAGTATATAGGGAGACATCAAAATATATTTAAACAAGCATTTTAGAGACACACAGGCATTGCTTATAAAAAAAAAACCTGTTAGAAAGAGAAAAAGATGATATCTTTCAGAGAAGAGGAGAATCGAGATTAGATGTCGGAGAACAATTAATGAGTCTGATGGCCTTGGATCAACATTATCAAGGAGATAATTATATAAAGAAGCACCCCAGATGTGAGAGCAGTATTCTAAGTAGGGACATATGGGGCCTTGATAAATTTTAGTACAGAAATTGAGAAAAGGGAAAGTAATGATGGAGTAAATCATGAGAGCAGGCACGTTCACCCTTATCAAGCCAAATCTGAGAGGATACAATACCACTACTGATCCATACATCTAATCGTGGATTTGGTTAGCCGGTTGACTTGACATCAGCTACCATATGAGGTATACTGTATACA
This sequence comes from Halocaridina rubra, assembly GCA_037179515.1. Classification (NCBI taxonomy): domain Eukaryota; kingdom Metazoa; phylum Arthropoda; class Malacostraca; order Decapoda; family Atyidae; genus Halocaridina; species Halocaridina rubra. The sequence continues at coordinate 44,785 of JAXCGZ010000560.1, read as the reverse complement.
CTGACTACAGCACATAAAATATTAGTTATGTGCCACAAAAGTAATTAGTTTCACCTCTAGCTTTCTCCGCAGGTTTTTGGAGGCACTCTTCCATTTCTAAGTCATCATCAGTTCCAGACTTGGAAAGGTGATTGGTATCACTCCCATTTTTGACTTCGTGCTTCCCGTTTTCCATTGGCTCATTCTCCATCCTTACATCTTCAGCACTCTCAAAGTCTCTAACAGTTCCGTTATTCACAGGTTTTTCTTTATATGTAAATTTGGCGAGCTTATTAAACAAAGAAACTGCCGTTTTTACTTTGCCAGATTCCTCCAGTTTATCCCCTTCCTCATTCAGTCTCGTCTCTCCGCCGCTTTCGTCTTGCATGTGTCCTTGGACATTGTTAATGTTTATATCATTCTCCTTGTTGGCAGATAGAGCACACTTAGCTTTGACAATTGGCATCTTGGCACTCCCATCATTTGAGTCTTCACGGCACCGCAGGCAGGCACTCACAATAGGCTGGAGAATTCGTTCTACTCTGTTACAGTAGCCTTTCTGGAAAAGACAAGAGTCAGACGTAAGCTGCTCTATGTATGCACTTACACAATACCAGTATGCTCCGATTGTTTATCTGTAGTTAAGCCCTTAAAATGATAACCTCATAGGCTAAGCAGTCCCTTCAGTTCTCCCAGCCAAAGAATATCCTCCTTGCAGACCCTGCCCTCTCATTTAACTTTATTTTCTTAAAGACATACTAAAACACTGTGTTTCCCATCTACACGGTTGCTACTGTTAACAACATTTGCGCCAAATATAATACTAATTCTATCATCAATTTAGTAAAATAATTTTGAAATTTTATATATACAAGTTTTTTCTGTTGGCACTATAAGCCTGCATTTGGAAAATGTTTCTCTGAGACCCATGCTTACATCATGTAAACATTTTTTACACAATCCTCTTCCACAAAGCCAAGTTTACCTGTTTAACCCAATATAATGAACTTCACTTTTAACTCTCCATATTCCTCCAATTGTAGTTATTCACTTAAATAATATTATCTTCACACGTTTAGAAAAAAAATTATCCGTGTAAATCTTACCTAATTCAAAAAAGCTTGAAACCCATTTTATAGACTGCATATATGCATACGCTACATAATTTATTTACAAGCTTTTGTGTTTTCCGAACACATGCTTGAAAAAATATGTTTTAATAATGACACTCAACACACACTTGACATCTATTCCTGACAAAACCAGTCTCACATATTTTACTTTTAAGACCTCTTCCAATCTGTGTCAAACAATTATGGTGATATTACACCTACGTCAACTTTTTCACTAATATCAGAGCTATCTCCTATATTCATCAGTCAACCCATACTTCAGCATAAACTCATACCTGCCCAGAAGTTCATTTTAAAGTAGTTAACAGATATTTTTTACTTCAACACTTTAAAATAGGCTTCAAAACTCACTTCAGTTAATTCTTCTTCTTTATATTCTTCTACTAACTGCAAGATCTGGTCCAGCAAATATTTCGGGAGGTGAGGGTCAACCAACGAACGCAAATTTATGATGTAGCGCTTCTGGGTGACATCTCCAGCTTTATAATTGGATTGTAGGGCGCACACTCTGAAATGTATGTCCATATTACAATATTTTCTATAAATTCCATTAATTCTGACAACCCAAAACATATATGGGGCTTACCAACCTCATCAATTCAATTAACTCCTATGAGCGTTTTTTAAGGGATTACGCCATGTAAGATGCAAAACATCTTGTACTGCGTGTCCGGCAATTCTGTGACAAGTCTGACCAACGTGGGTTCATTCCCGCCACGGGGCATTATGAAGGGCATACAGCCTTATCCCCAGCTCGAACCTGTCGGTGATGACACTAAAATGAAAATAAAAAGGGATTGTACACAACATAATGTACAAAATTTAATGATAGATATAGCTGGGCCTACAACATTGTAGAATATTTAGGAATGTGCTTGCACAGCACTGTCTAGGAGAAAACTTACATGGACTTGATCCTCCCTGATGATGACTGTGGTGTCTAGCAGCATGAAAATATTTAATATAATTCTTATTATTATTGATAAAGCATTATAGTAAAACAAAAATAATAATTATTATCATTAAAGCGTGTTTTACGTCACGGACTCCCTTTTCTACCAAGGGCTAGGACGGTTGCCTTCTTGCGAAGGACTTGTTTTGGCAGATGTAATCGTTACCCTGCGTGCATGCCCTTGCTAACCTCAGACCGTGGCAGGGCGCGAACCCTCGACCTGACGCCTCAAAGTCGCGGAAGCTACCGCCTGAGCCACGGCGACTACAATTATTATCATTACTATTATTTTATTTTTACCTCATATATGTAAAAAACTCACATTACCAACTCCTGGGAAACTGATACTTTGGTAAACATCGCGCAAATAAATTAATGAGAGCCTGCCATTGTTCATTCGAGAGATGAGAGGTACAGACATATCTAAATATGATCCACGCTGCTGTATATACGCATACTTCATCCTATCAAGCTAACCTACCTATCTTGACCTGACCAGTTAGGAACATTACTAGGTAAATTTAAGGTTATAAAGTGTGGATCATTAAAAAATTGGTGGTCAGTCGTCTCTCGAGTAAATAATGGGGGGCTCTCAAGCCAGCCTAATTTTTAATTAACCATAAATAAATTTACTTTATTTTCACCAAAGTAACAGTATTCCGGGAGTGGGTGACGTGAGCTCTAGATATATATGGTAATGAATTACTATTTTATGAAGAAAAACTACGAGTTCTAGAGGGGTGCATAAGACGGATCTTAACCATTAGAGCGTTTTTAAGCTGGGGGTGAAGTAACCTAATATTATACTACCAATTGATAGTTTTTTTTTTTTCCAAAACGTGGGTGTGCAAGTACTCGAAATATTTATCCACCTTCCCTTCGCTTTATCTTAAAAAAAAAAAAAAAAAAAAGTCGGGATTCTAGAATGTAGTCAAATTCCGACCTTCCAGCTCATTAAGAAATTAATATTATACACGACCAACATACTTCATCCGGACATCTTCTGGTATATCCGCAGAATGGTCGACTCCAAGCATATTTTTCGGTATATTAAGAAAAAGCCTCGAATTTCCACAACCATTGACAAATTTCTCCGCACGAAACTACGTTTCCCGCCACTTGGTAAGTGATACCAGGTCCAAAAAACAAGTGAAGATAAAAATATCTTTAACTAATCCATATTTTTATATTTATTTATTTCTATATATATATATATATATATATATATATATATATATATATATATATATATATATATATATATATATATATATATATATATATATATATATATATATATATATATATATATATATATATATAAGAAAAAAAAAGAAGACAAGACCAAAATAGCGTATGCCAACAGTAAATAAGAAAAATATCGAGTTTAAAAAGCCTACAGATTATAAATTACCTTTAGGTTCTTTAAAAAAAAAAAAAAAAACTTGAGGCATGGGATGGCAGACGGGAAGCTGGCAATACTGTTTTTATAATGTAAACAAAACTACATGTTGATGTACATAATGGAGGGTTGAGCCTTTGGAAATACTCACCTTTTTTAACGATAATGAGGTATGGCTCTCTTGATCTCGACAGACGGTAAAAGTAGATAGATTTTATAATCTCTCTCTCTCTCTCTCTCTCTCTCTCTCTCTCTCTCTCTCTCTCTCTCTCTCTCTCTCTCTCTCTCTCTCTCTCTCTCTCTCTCTTTCCTATTGGCATCGGGAGCTGAATTTTGGTGCCCTTCCAGCTGGGTAACTCCTTTCCATAGTGCTGATCTGTCCTCATTTCCATGTTCCAATTGTCTCCAGTCAATAAAAATTATAACAGTAATAACAACAACACAAAATTCAATAGCAATAGGAGAAATATATATATATATATATATATATATATATATATATATATATATATATATATATATATATATATATATATATATATATATATATATATATATATATATATATATATATATATATATATATATATTATATATATATATATATATATATATATATATAATGATCTATCTATATACTGGAGCAGTATTCCCCCTCATAAGGGATTGGCTGAGTCAAAGTGGGAAGAAAATATAGAAGGGATTCCCAGTCCTCTAGCTCCGGAGGAAGATATAATAATAATAATAATAATAATAATAATAATAATAATAATAATAATAATAATAATAATAATAATAATAATAATAATCCAACCATCCATATACCAAAGCCATATTCCCCCTTATAAGGGGGTAGGCTGATTCAAACAAAATACTTTGACTTTTTGTGGGAAGTAAATACAGAGGAAGTGATTCCCAGTCCCCTCGCTCTGCCCCATTTGGTAGACTTTTACGACATGCAGTTAAAGACGGAGGAAGCATTCTTACCCCTCATTATAATAATATGCTATTATAAGTAGTCGCCGTGGCTCAGTCGGTAGCGTCTCCGACTCTGAGGCGTCAGGTCGAGGGTTCGCGCCCCGTCACGGTCTGAGGTTAGCAAAGGCATGCACTCAGCGTAAGGATTACATCTGCCAAAACAAGTCCTTCGTAAGAAGGCAACCGTCCTAGCCCTTGGTTGATAAGGGAGTCCGTGACGTAAAACCGGAACCGGAACCGGATTATTATTATTATTATTATTATCATTATTATTATTATTATTATTATTATTATTATTATTATTATTATTATTATTATTATTATTATTATTATTATTATTA
>JAXCGZ010000560.1:30000-32500 GCA_037179515.1 Halocaridina rubra | reverse complement strand
AACAAAATAAAGGAGATAATGGAGTACCTTAGACATTACAAGTATAAATATCTATTCTTATTCTGAGGTTCTCTCTGAAGATGACTGAAATGTCATACATGTGATAGGCTACATTATCATCTTTTTTTTTTTTTATCAATATAATGAAAATACACTGACACCAGACTACAGAAGATGCTCTGCAGTAAGAGCGGAGCTTGGTTAGTATTAATGCTCCAACAGGGATGCAAAAGTAGTATGACAGTGAACCAAAAAGTTGACGTGGAGAAAGATACATTATCATATATTTTCATACATATTCCTATCCGATTGGTAACAAAGCAATTACAGAATTCCTTCGTATCCCTATAAGGCATCTCCTAGTTTTGATTTGCAGAGCATAGTTGCAGCCACATGTATATAAAGTGGAAATTAAGATATCATATATATAAAAATAAATAACAAACAATCCTTAGAAGCAGCATTTCCCAGTTACCAATGCACTTTCCTTTGGAATATCAACATATATAATGCGTATGATTTTACTTAAAAGATTCGAAGATTGGTTACCAATCTTATATCTCAACCTATACTCAACCCATTTTGAGTGACCAATCCATATGGCCATACCTCATGATAGATCATATGCGATAGCACTTTAGCAAGGAAATAACTAGTTGTAGAGGTCTCACTTTCCGGTCCCTTGTCGCTACAATAGTTCCCACTGAATGACTTTTTGACAATACACAATTTGGACCATCAACTAGGGACGCATGCCACTCTATGTTTTCAACAAAAGGAGAGAATACTGCAAATATCCGAGCTCCTAGGCATCCAGTTATGCACTTGTCAATTCAAAAAATCCCAGTGCTCAGTTACAGATTATGATGAAAGTTCAGTCAAAATGAATGAATAGTGAATATCATTGTTTCCTTATATAAACAACATACTTCGAATACTAATGCACGTGCTCTTACCAAGGTAAGGTATATGATAATCATGAATTTCTCATAGTCAATAGCGATCATTGCCAGCGTTATTGAATTCACAGGATATGCAGGGAGGTAATTTCCAGCTCTGACATTTAAAAGTCTATGACTACTGTACGTCTGCTGGATAACGAACATGGAATAATATCGATAGAGTTGTGGCACCAAGCAGGATTCCGGTAAGGAAAAATGCCAGTTTTTCTTTTAATTCTAAAAGTAATCAGGAAATTAAACCTGCAGCCTACAAAAGCTAGGACAGACCAAAAGGGCTTTGAAAGACCATCTGGGGCTTCAGGTAGTTTAAATTGGTCTTGGAGACTTTGTCTGTGTCGGGCATCTGAAGGGCTGGAACACTCTTGACCGTTCTCGTATGCCAAACTAAAATCTGTCAATAAGGAAAAACATGTATTAGGTTGAAATACATATACAACAATGACTAAAGCAGACCAAATTAGCATTTAAAAAAGTTACTACTACTACTACTACTACTACTACTACTACTACTACTACTACTACTACTACTACTACTACTACTACTACTACTACTACCGACATTCGGCATTGCAACTATGCGTTACTGGCAGTTTTTACTTCATATTGATCAGAAAATGCTACTACTACTACTACTATTACTACTACTACTACTACTACTACTACTACTACTATTACTACTACTACTACTACTACTACTACTACCGAGAATCGGTATTGCAATTATGCGCTACTGAAAGCTTTTAGTTCATATTGAACAGACATTACTACTACTACTACTACTACCACTACTAACCTTTGTGCAGTTATCGGCAAGAGGCTCAATTTCCTCAGGCTTAATTCTAAGGGCTTTCAGAAACCCATCTTCTTCGAAACCAACGCTGTATGGCATCATTGGGGCTTCTCGCTATAATATATAAAAATATTCGTATCATTATGATTTAATACATAAATAAACAATACTTACACAACATAAACAAAAGGCTCTTTCCTGTGAGCACAATTATGAAAACACACACATACACACACACACGTGTATAGGCAGATATTTCTCAGGAAATTTATATAAATGGTATAGTAAAGGCTATATATGATTTCTTTTAGCAAACGGAAGGGTGGCTTTCAGGCTCCTGGACAAGGATACTATAAGGAATATTTGAGACTTTTGTGAGGCCAAAGCTTGAGTATGCAGCACCGAAGGCGAAGTGAGATGTTGAGTTTACATGTCTCTTTTATGAGTGTGACACCAGGACGAGCGAAGAAAATGGCCCTCATCGGGACTGGGTACAAAGAGACAGAAAGCAAATAGAAGTAGAGATGGGAAGTGTTGTGACTTGTCAGATGTGAAGGGATAATAAGAGATATGTAACGAATAAGCATGAATATTTTTTTTTATGCTTGTGACACTAGGACGGGCCAAAAAGAAAAAAAAAATCTACCCTCATCGGTCCTGGGCACGAATAAAAAGCATAAGAGGTAAATAGAGATGGGGAGTATTGTGACTTGTCAGTTGTGAAGGGACAATAAGACATGTGTAACGA
>JAXCGZ010000560.1:0-20000 GCA_037179515.1 Halocaridina rubra | reverse complement strand
TCTCGTCTTCTTTCTATATTCTGTGAGAGGGAGAACATAAAAATGAAGCCATCTCTGTCCCAAACCTCTCCCACCCATGGGTCGGGAGAAGGGGTAGTCATCAGAGGACTTAAACAGAGAATCAAGAAGTTAGAGGAAATGGTTACAAGCCTTGATGATAAAATTCGGAATATGGATGGAGAAATGAAAGAGAATGAAACACTCAGAGAACAAATAAGATCTTTGGAGGAAGCAAATAAAGCACAAGGGCAGGAGAGAAAGGAACTAGAAAAAAGAATAAAGAAGCTGGAAGGGGAAAAGAGTCAACTAGAATCTAGAATTTCTAATCAAGAAGATAAAAACAAACAGCTAAATGACAACCTAAAGGAATTAGATGTTAGTTCACTGCTATCTTCTGAGAGAGACGAGATTGCTGCTTGGAATGTTCAGATTAAGGAAAACATTGAACAGTTCAGAAAAGAGTTCCAGGAGCTGAATATGGAAAATGATGCCATGAAAACGTCCTTTGCTGATGCACTAAAGGGGAATGTGGCAGTAAAAGAGGCTGTAAAGGTGGTGGCACTGGAAAACATACAAACAGTTGATTATAAAGAGACAGTAATCGAAAAAATGAAAGACGTTGTGATGGAAAGGGCAAACCCACTCATCAGACAGGCACTTGATAAGGAGAAGACAGTGGTAATCTCAGGCATAAGTGAATCCCAGGAGCCAACATGGCAGGGGAGACTTGAAGAAAATAAAGCTAGGGTTGTAGACCTGATAAGAAAGCTTGGAGTAGTATGTGGTCCTGAGGATATTGTAAACATACACCAACTAGGTAAATATTCGAGGGAAGGAAAGCCGAGACCAACAAAAGTAACCTTTGAGAGAGGGGAGACATGTAGGGAAATATTGTTGAGAAAAAAAAGTCTAAAAGACCTTCAAGAATGCAAAGAAGTGTTCATTAGACGATACAGAACACAGGAAGAGATGGGAAAGATCAAAAACTTGTTGCAAGAGGCAAGAAGGTTAAATGATGAAAGAAATGAGGAAGAGAAGAAAAATTTTCGTTACGGAATACTTCCAGACAAAGGGGAGATAAAGAAGATAATGACAGAAGATCAGGGGATGGGGCCTCATTAAGATTGTTATACACAAATGCTGATGGATTAGCTGGTAAGGCAGTAGAATTAAAAGATAGGATTCACAACAGTAAGGCAGATATAGTAGCAATTACAGAGACTAAGTTGAGTGAGGACATAAACAGTGTCACAGTTTTTCCTAAGGGCTTCAGAATACTAAGGGTCGAAAGATCTGAGAGGACTGGTGGAGGGATAGCACTGCTCATAAGTGAGAGGATTCAAGCTGAAGAGATAAACTTGGCTATAGAAAGTGAGTTCAGGGAATTTCTTGTTGCTCGCATAAATACTGGGTCAGAGAGCATTATAATAACTGTTGTATACAACCCACCAAGGAACCAAAATAGGCTTGAAATTTATGAGGAAAGTCATATAGGTACGATTGAAGTCATAAACTCAGTTGTTAACATGGCGCGGGAGAAAAAATGTAGGATTTTGATTATGGGAGACTTTAATCATAAAGAGATAGATTGGATAAATCTTGACCCACACAGTGGTGAGGACTCCTTTGGGGCAAGATTCCTAGATTGCGTACAAGGGAATTTCCTACACCAACATGTAATGGAACCAACAAGAGCCAGGGGTGGGGATGAGCCATCACTACTTGATCTGGTGTTCACAGATAATGTGTTGGATATTGAAAATATTGAGTATGAACCACCAATTGGAAAGAGTGACCACTGTGTGTTGTTGATGGAGTATATCATTGAAGACATTCTTCCTGAGAGTAGAGGCACTGAGGACATGAGGAGGAACTATCAGAAAGGAGATTACATCAAAATGAATGAGCTTTTTGCAGTTATTGACTGGAGAACCTTATTTTACAACAAATCTGTACAAGAAATGTATGACATCTTTTGTGAGAAATATGGGAAGATAGTAGATTGCTGCATACCTGTCACCAAAGTAGGTGTAATTCATGCCAGAGAGAAATGGTTCGATAATGGGTGTAAAAGAGCTAAGGAGTGGAGAGACAAATGCTGGAAAAGGTATAGGAGGAGAAAAAACATAAATGCCTGGCAAACCTACAAAAGAGCAAGAAATGACTACCTAAGTAAAAGGAGAGAGGCAGAGAAAGATTATGAGAGGGACATCACCAGGAAGGCTAAAGAAAATCCCAAGCTATTCCACAGCTTTATCAGAGGAAAACTGAAGGTAAAAGAACAGGTTTTAAGGCTAAAGAGAGCGGATGGAAGCATCACTGAGACGGACGAAGAGATCTGCAAAGAATTGAACAAGGAGTTTCAGTCAGTATTTACAGTAGAAAATACCCCACCCCCTCAGATTGCAGTGATAGAAGCTCAAGGGCCGGTATTAGAGAACATCAACCTTACAGCCACAGAGGTATGCAAGGCGCTGATGGATTTAGATGTTCATAAAGCTACAGGTCCTGATGACATATCCCCTCATGTGCTTAAAAAATGCGCAAACACAATATCAGTGGCACTAAGTATCATATTTAAGGAGTCATTGGAGTCGGGGGAGATTCCAAGATGCTGGAAACAAGCAAATGTGATACCTATCTTCAAAAAGGGAAGGAGGGATACGGCTCTGAACTATAGACCAGTTTCCTTGACCAGCATAGTTTGCAAACTTATGGAGAAACTACTAAGGAAACATATCTCTCTTCACTTGGAATCCTTCAACTTTTTGTCAGTGAGGCAACATGGCTTCAGAGAAGGAAGATCACCAGTAACAAACTTATTAGAATTTTATGATGAGGTAAGCCAAATCTTACAGGAAAGAGAGGGTTGGGCAGATTGCATATTCCTAGACTTCCAGAAAGCGTTTGACACTGTTCCACATGGGAGACTTATTAGGAAGCTGCAATCAATGGCTAGAATAGGTGGAAATGTCTTGGAATGGATAAAAACTTACTTAGAAGGAAGGGAACAGAGGGTTAGAGTAAGACACTCAGTGTCTGAATGGAGAAGAGTTAGTAGTGGAGTTCCACAGGGTTCAGTTTTAGGGCCACTTTTGTTCCTTGTATATGTAAATGACCTACCAGAGTCTGTAAATTCATTCATGAATATGTTTGCAGATGATGCAAAGATTGTGAAGAAAGTAAAAAACGAGAACAATGGTAGAGAACTTCAGGAGGATCTAAATAATCTGCATGAGTGGTCAGAAAAGTGGCTAATGAAATTCAATACCTCAAAATGTAAGGTAATGAGAATGGGTACAAGTGCAAGAAGGCCCAAGCTTGACTACTCGGTGGCTGGAGTACAGCTTCAGGAGACAGAAAATGAGAGAGATCTAGGAGTAAACATATTGGCAGATTTGTCTCCAGAAATACATATAAATGGCGTAGTAAGGGCAGCATATGCATTCTTATCAAATGTAAGGGTAGCCTTCAGGCACATGGACAAGGAAATGTTCAGAAATATTTATGTAACCTATGTGAGGCCAAAACTCGAATATGCAGCCCCCTTTTGGAATCCGCACTTGAAAAAGCACATAGCTAAGCTTGAAAAAGTTCAAAGACATGCCACGAAACTGGTGCCAGAAATACGCAATCTCGGTTATGATGAGAGGCTGAGGGAATTAGACTTGCCATCACTCGAAGCTAGAAGAGTAAGGGGGGATATGGTGACAGTCTTTAAATTCCTTCATGGTTATGATAGAGTGGATAGGGATCGATATTTCGATATGGCTGGCTCTAGAACTAGAGGTCATAGTTTGAAGCTTCGTAAGAAAACTTGTTTGCAGGATGTAAGGAAATACTTTTTCAGTGTAAGAGTAGTTGATAATTGGAATTCGCTAAGCGAGGAGGTAGTTAATGCTACCTCAATCCATAGTTTTAAGGACAGGTATGATAAGTATCACTAAGTCTAAAAATGGAACCGATCAGGAGACGGGAAGATACGAGCTTTGGGCTCTTTCCCGTAAACACAATTAGGTAATCACAATTAGGTAATCACACAGGCTAAAGAGAGCGGATGGAAGCATCACTGAGACGGACGAAGAGATCTGCAAAGAATTGAACAAGGAGTTTCAGTCAGTATTTACAGTAGAAAATACCCCACCCCCTCAGATTGCAGTGATAGAAGCTCAAGGGCCGGTATTAGAGAACATCAACCTTACAGCCACAGAGGTATGCAAGGCGCTGATGGATTTAGATGTTCATAAAGCTACAGGTCCTGATGACATATCCCCTCATGTGCTTAAAAAATGCGCAAACACAATATCAGTGGCACTAAGTATCATATTTAAGGAGTCATTGGAGTCGGGGGAGATTCCAAGATGCTGGAAACAAGCAAATGTGATACCTATCTTCAAAAAGGGAAGGAGGGATACGGCTCTGAACTATAGACCAGTTTCCTTGACCAGCATAGTTTGCAAACTTATGGAGAAACTACTAAGGAAACATATCTCTCTTCACTTGGAATCCTTCAACTTTTTGTCAGTGAGGCAACATGGCTTCAGAGAAGGAAGATCAACAGTAACAAACTTATTAGAATTTTATGATGAGGTAAGCCAAATCTTACAGGAAAGAGAGGGTTGGGCAGATTGCATATTCCTAGACTTCCAGAAAGCGTTTGACACTGTTCCACATGGGAGACTTATTAGGAAGCTGCAATCAATGGCTAGAATAGGTGGAAATGTCTTGGAATGGATAAAAACTTACTTAGAAGGAAGGGAACAGAGGGTTAGAGTAAGACACTCAGTGTCTGAATGGAGAAGAGTTAGTAGTGGAGTTCCACAGGGTTCAGTTTTAGGGCCACTTTTGTTCCTTGTATATGTAAATGACCTACCAGAGTCTGTAAATTCATTCATGAATATGTTTGCAGATGATGCAAAGATTGTGAAGAAAGTAAAAAACGAGAACAATGGTAGAGAACTTCAGGAGGATCTAAATAATCTGCATGAGTGGTCAGAAAAGTGGCTAATGAAATTCAATACCTCAAAATGTAAGGTAATGAGAATGGGTACAAGTGCAAGAAGGCCCAAGCTTGACTACTCGGTGGCTGGAGTACAGCTTCAGGAGACAGAAAATGAGAGAGATCTAGGAGTAAATATATTGGCAGATTTGTCTCCAGAAATACATATAAATGGCGTAGTAAGGGCAGCATATGCATTCTTATCAAATGTAAGGGTAGCCTTCAGGCACATGGACAAGGAAATGTTCAGAAATATTTATGTAACCTATGTGAGGCCAAAACTCGAATATGCAGCCCCCTTTTGGAATCCGCACTTGAAAAAGCACATAGCTAAGCTTGAAAAAGTTCAAAGACATGCCACGAAACTGGTGCCAGAAATACGCAATCTCGGTTATGATGAGAGGCTGAGGGAATTAGACTTGCCATCACTCGAAGCTAGAAGAGTAAGGGGGGATATGGTGACAGTCTTTAAATTCCTTCATGGTTATGATAGAGTGGATAGGGATCGATATTTCGATATGGCTGGCTCTAGAACTAGAGGTCATAGTTTGAAGCTTCGGAAGAAAACTTGTTTGCAGGATGTAAGGAAATACTTTTTCAGTGTAAGAGTAGTTGATAATTGGAATTCGCTAAGCGAGGAGGTAGTTAATGCTACCTCAATCCATAGTTTTAAGGACAGGTATGATAAGTATCACTAAGTCTAAAAATGGAACCGATCAGGAGACGGGAAGATACGAGCTTTGGGCTCTTTCCCGTAAACACAATTAGGTAATAACAATTAGGTAATCACATATCACTGCATAAATATCACGAGAACAATGGTAGAGAACTTCAGGAGGATCTAAATAATCTGCATGAGTGGTCAGAAAAGTGGCTAATGAAATTCAATACCTCAAAATGTAAGGTAATGAGAATGGGTACAAGTGCAAGAAGGCCCAAGCTTGACTACTCGGTGGCTGGAGTACAACTTCAAGAGACAGAAAATGAGAGAGATCTAGGAGTAAACATACTGGCAGATTTGTCTCCAGAAATACATATAAATGGCGTAGTAAGGGCAGCATATGCATTCTTATCAAATGTAAGGGTAGCCTTCAGGCACATGGACAAGGAAATGTTCAGAAATATTTATGTAACCTATGTGAGGCCAAAACTCGAATATGCAGCCCCCTTTTGGAATCCGCACTTGAAAAAGCACATAGCTAAGCTTGAAAAAGTTCAAAGACATGCCACGAAACTGGTGCCAGAAATACGCAATCTCAGTTATGATGAGAGGCTGAGGGAATTAGACTTGCCATCACTCGAAGCTAGAAGAGTAAGGGGGGATATGGTGACAGTCTTTATATTCCTTCATGGTTATGATAGAGTGGATAGGGATCGATATTTCGATATGGCTGGCTCTATAACTAGAGGTCATAGTTTGAAGCTTGGTAAGAAAACTTCTTTGCAGGATGTAAGGAAATACTTTTTCAGTGTAAGAGTAGTTGATAATTGGAATTCGCTAAGCGAGGAGGTAGTTAATGCTATCTCAATCCATAGTTTTAAGGACAGGTACGATAAGTATCACTAAGTCTAAAATGGAACCGATCAGGAGACGGGAAGATACGAGCTTTGGGCTCTTTCCCGTAAGCACAATTAGGTAATCAATTAGGTAATCACACTAAGGGTTGAAAGGTCTGAGAGGACTGGTGGAGGGATAGCACTGCTCATAAGTGAGAGGATTCAAGTTGAAGAAATAAACTTGGCTATAGAAAGTGAGTTCAGGGAATTTCTGGTTGCTCGCATAAATACTGGGTCAGAGAGCATTATAATAACTGTTGTATACAACCCACCAAGGAACCAAAATAGGCTTGAAATTTATGAGGAAAGTCATATAGGTACTATTGAAGTCATAAACTCAGTTGTTAACATGGCACGGGAGAAAAAATGTAGGATTTTGATTATGGGAGACTTTAATCATAAAGAGATAGATTGGATAAATCTTGACCCACACAGTGGTGAGGACTCATTTGGGGCAAGATTCCTAGATTGCGTACAAGGGAATTTCCTACACCAACATGTAATGGAACCAACAAGAGCCAGGGGTGGGGATGAGCCATCACTACTTGATCTAGTGTTCACAGATAATGTGTTGGATATTGAAAATATTGAGTATGAACCACCAATAGGAAAGAGTGACCACTGTGTGTTGTTGATGGAGTATATCATTGAAGACATTCTTCCTGAGAGTAGAGGCACTGAGGACATGAGGAGGAACTATCCGAAAGGAGATTACATCAAAATGAATGAGCTTTTTGCAGTTATTGACTGGAGAACCTTATTTTACAACAAATCTGTACAAGGAATGTATGACATCTTTTGTGAGAAATATGGGAAGATAGTAGATTGCTGCATACCTGTCACCAAAGTAGGTGTAATTCATGCCAGAGAGAAATGGTTCGATAATGGGTGTAAAAGAGCTAAGGAGTGGAGAGACAAATGCTGGAAAAGGTATAGGAGGAGAAAAAACATAAATGCCTGGCAAACCTACAAAAGAGCAAGAAATGACTACCTAAGTAAAAGGAGAGAGGCAGAGAGAGATTATGAGAGGGACATCACCAGGAAGGCTAAAGAAAATCCCAAGCTTTTCCACAGCTTTATCAGAGGAAAACTGAAGGTAAAAGAACAGGTTTTAAGGCTAAAGAGAGCGGATGGAAGCATCACTGAGACGGACGAAGAGATCTGCAAAGAATTGAACAAGGAGTTTCAGTCAGTATTTACAGTAGAAAATACCCCACCCCCTCAGATTGCAGTGATAGAAGCTCAAGGGCCGGTATTAGAGAACATCAACCTTACAGCCACAGAGGTATGCAAAGCGCTGATGGATTTAGATGTTCATAAAGCTACAGGTCCTGATGACATATCCCCTCATGTGCTTAAAAAATGCGCAAACACAATATCAGTGGCACTAAGTATCATATTTAAGGAGTCACTGGAGTCGGGGGAGATTCCAAGATGCTGGAAACAAGCAAATGCGATACTTATCTTCAAAAAGGGAAGGAGGGATACGGCTCTGAACTATAGACCAGTTTCCTTGACCAGCATAGTTTGCAAAGTTATGGAGAAACTACTAAGGAAACATATCTCTCTTCACTTGGAATCCTTCAACTTTTTGTCAGTGAGGCAACATGGCTTCAGAGAAGGAAGATCAACAGTAACAAACTTATTAGAATTTTATGATGAGGTAAGCCAAATCTTACAGGAAAGAGAGGGCTGGGCAGATTGCATATTCCTAGACTTCCAGAAAGCGTTTGACACTGTTCCACTTGGGAGACTTATTAGGAAGCTGCAATCAATGGCTAGAATAGGTGGAAATGTCTTGGAATGGATAAAAACTTACTTAGAAGGAAGGGAACAGAGGGTTAGAGTAAGACACTCAGTGTCTGAATGGAGAAGAGTTAGTAGTGGAGTTCCACAGGGTTCAGTTTTAGGGCCACTTTTGTTCCTTGTATATGTAAATGACCTACCAGAGTCTGTAAATTCATTCATGAATATGTTTGCAGATGATGCAAAGATTGTGAAGAAAGCAAAAAACGAGAACAATGGTAGAGAACTTGAGGAGGATCTAAATAATCTGCATGAGTGGTCAGAAAAGTGGCTAATGAAATTCAATACCTCAAAATGTAAGGTAATGAGAATGGGTACAAGTGCAAGAAGGCCCAAGCTTGACTACTCGGTGGCTGGAGTACAACTTCAAGAGACAGAAAATGAGAGAGATCTAGGAGTAAACATACTGGCAGATTTGTCTCCAGAAATACATATAAATGGCGTAGTAAGGGCAGCATATGCATTCTTATCAAATGTAAGGGTAGCCTTCAGGCACATGGACAAGGAAATGTACGAAACTGGTGCCAGAAATACGCAATCTCGGTTATGATGAGAGGCTGAGGGAATTAGACTTGCCATCACTCGAAGCTAGAAGAGTAAGGGGGGATATGGTGACAGTCTTTAAATTCCTTCATGGTTATGATAGAGTGGATAGGGATCGATATTTCGATATGGCTGGCTCTAGAACTAGAGGTCATAGTTTGAAGCTTGGTAAGAAAACTTCTTTGCAGGATGTAAGGAAATACTTTTTCAGTGTAAGAGTAGTTGATAATTGGAATTCGCTAAGCGAGGAGGTAGTTAATGCTATCTCAATCCATAGTTTTAAGGACAGGTACGATAAGTATCACTAAGTCTAAAATGGAACCGATCAGGAGACGGGAAGATACGAGCTTTGGGCTCTTTCCCGTAAACACAATGAGGTAATCACAATTAGGTAATCACACACAGGAACCAAAATAGGCTTGAAGTTTATGAGGAAAGTCATATAGGTACTATTGAAGTCATAAACTCAGTTAACATGGCACGGGAAAAAAAATGTAGGATTTTGATTATGGGAGACTTTAATCATAAAGAGATAGATTGCATAAATCTTGACCCACACAGTGGTGAGGACTCATTCGGGGCAAGATTCCTAGATTGCGTACAAGGGAATTTCCTCCACCAACATGTAATGGAACCAACAAGGGCCAGGGGTGGGGATGAGCCATCACTACTTGATCTAGTGTTCACAGATAATGTGTTGGATATTGAAAATATTGAGTATGAACCACCAATTGGAAAGAGTGACCACTGTGTGTTGTTGATGGAGTATATCATTGAAGATATTCTTCCTGAGAGTAGAGGCACTGAGGACATGCGGAGGAACTATCGTAAAGGAGATTACATCAAAATGAATGAGCTTTTTGCAGTTATTGACTGGAGAACCTTATTTTACAACAAATCTGTACAAGAAATGTATGACATCTTTTGTGAGAAATATGGGAAGATAGTAGATTGCTGCATACCTGTCACCAAAGTAGGTGTAATTCATGCCAGAGAGAAATGGTTCGATAATGGGTGTAAAAGAGCTAAGGAGTGGAGAGACAAATGCTGGAAAAGGTATAGGAGGAGAAAAAACATAAATGCCTGGCAAACCTACAAAAGAGCAAGAAATGACTACCTAAGTAAAAGGAGAGAGGCAGAGAGAGACTATGAGAGGGACATCACCAGGAAGGCTAAAGAAAATCCCAAGCTTTTCCACAGCTTTATCAGAGGAAAACTGAAGGTAAAAGAACAGGTTTTAAGGCTAAAGAGAGCGGATGGAAGCATCACTGAGACGGATGAAGAGATCTGCAAAGAATTGAACAAGGAGTTTCAGTCAGTATTTACAGTAGAAAATACCCCACCCCCTCAGATTGCAGTGATAGAAGCTCAAGGGCCAGTATTAGAGAACATCAACCTTACAGCCACAGAGGTATGCAAAGCGCTGATGGATTTAGATGTTCATAAAGCTACAGGTCCCGATGACATATCCCCTCATGTGCTTAAAAAATGCGCAAACACAATATCAGTGGCAATAAGTATCATATTTAAGGAGTCACTGGAGTCGGGGGAGATTCCAAGATGCTGGAAACAAGCAAACGTGATACCTATCTTCAAAAAGGTAAGGAGGGATACGGCTCTGAACTATAGACCAGTTTCCTTGACCAGCATAGTTTGCAAAGTTATGGAGAAACTACTAAGGAAACATATCTCTCTTCACTTGGAATCCTTCAACTTTTTTTCAGTGAGGCAACATGGCTTCAGAGAAGGTAGATCAACAGTAACAAACTTATTAGAATTTTATGATGAGGTAAGCCAAATCTTACAGGAAAGAGAGGGCTGGGCAGATTGCATATTCCTAGACTTCCAGAAAGCGTTTGACACTGTTCCACATGGGAGACTTATTAGGAAGCTGCAATCAATGGCTAGAATAGGTGGAAATGTTTTGGAATGGATAAAAACTTACTTAGAAGGAAGGGAACAGAGGGTTAGAGTAAGACACTCAGTGTCTGAATGGAGAAGAGTTAGTAGTGGAGTTCCACAGGGTTCAGTTTTAGGGCCACTTTTGTTCCTTGTATATGTAAATGACCTACCAGAGTCTGTAAATTCATTCATGAATATGTTTGCAGATGATGCAAAGATTGTGAAGAAAGTAAAAAACGAGAACAATGGTAGAGAACTTCAGGAGGATCTAAATAATCTGCATGAGTGGTCAGAAAAGTGGCTAATGAAATTCAATTCTTCAAAATGTAAGGTAATGAGAATGGGTACAAGTGCAAGAAGGCCCAGGCTTGACTACTCGGTGGCTGGAGTACAACTTCAAGAGACAGAAAATGAGAGAGATCTAGGAGTAAACATACTGGCAGATTTGTCTCCAGAAATACATATAAATGGCATAGTAAGGGCAGCATATGCATTCTTATCAAATGTAAGGGTAGCCTTCAGGCACATGGACAAGGAAATGTTCAGAAATATTTATGTAACCTATGTGAGGCCAAAACTCGAATATGCAGCCCCCTTTTGGAATCCGCACTTGAAAAAGCACATAGCTAAGCTTGAAAAAGTTCAAAGACATGCCACGAAACTGGTGCCAGAAATACGCAATCTCAGTTATGATGAGAGGCTGAGGGAATTAGACTTACCATCACTCGAAGCTAGAAGAGTGAGGGGGGATATGGTGACAGTCTTTAAATTCCTTCATGGTTATGATAGAGTGGATAGGGATCGATATTTTGATATGGCTGGCTCTAGAACTAGAGGTCATAGTTTGAAGCTTGGTAAGAAAACTTGTTCGCAGGATGTAAGGAAATACTTTTTCAGTGTAAGAGTAGTTGATAATTGGAATTCGCTAAGCGAGGAGGTAGTTAATTCTATCTCAATCCATAGTTTTAAGGACAGGTATAAGTATCACTAAGTCTAAAATGGAACCGATCAGGAGACGGGAAGATACGAGCTTTGGGCTCTTTCCCGTAAACACAATAAGGTAATCACAATTAGGTAATCACACACACACACACACACACACACACACACACACACATATATATATATATACATACATACATACATATACCTTGGCTGTTTCCCCCTTTAATTGGGGGGTAGCCGACATCAAGGAAGGAAAACTATATATATATATATATATATATATATATATATATATATATATATATATATATATATATATATATATATATATATATATATATATATATATAATTACCTAATTGTAATTACCTAATTGCATTTACGAGAAAGAGCCCAAAACTCGTATCTTCCCGTCTCCTCATCGGTTCCATTTTATACTTAGTGATACTTATCATACCTGTCCTTACAACTATGTTTGTTAGTGTGTGTGTGTGTGTGATTACCTAATTGTGATTACCTAATTGTGCTTACGGGAAAGAGCCCAAAGCTCGTATCTTCCCGTCTCCTGATCGGTTCCATTTTTAGACTTAGTGATACTTATCGTACCTGTCCTTAAAACTATGGATTGAGATAGCATTAACTACCTCCTCGCTTAGCGAATTCCAATTATCAACTACTCTTACACTGAAAAAGTATTTCCTTACATCCTGCAAAGAAGTTTTCTTGCCAAGCTTCAAACTATGACCTCTAGTTCTAGAGCCAGCCATATCGAAATATCGATCCCTATCCACTCTATCATAACCATGAAGGAATTTAAAGACTGTCACCATATCCCCCCTTACTCTTCTAGCTTCGAGTGATGGCAAGTCTAATTCCCTCAGCCTCTCATCATAACCGAGATTGCGTATTTCTGGCACCAGTTTCGTGGCATGTCTTTGAACTTTTTCAAGCTTAGCTATGTGCTTTTTCAAGTGCGGATTCTAAAAGGGGGCTGCATATTCGAGTTTTGGCCTCACATAGGTTACATAAATATTTCTGAACATTTCCTTGTCCATGTGCCTGAAGGCTACCCTTACATTTGATAAGAATGCATATGCTGCCCTTACTACGCCATGTGTGTATGTATGTGATTACCTAATTGTGCTTACGGGAAAGAGCCCAAAGCTCGTATCTTCCCGTCTCCTGATCGGTTCCATTTTTAGACTTAGTGATACTTATCATACCTGTCCTTAAAACTATGGATTGAGGTAGCATTAACTACCTCCTCGCTTAGCGAATTCCAATTATCAACTACTCTTACACTGAAAAAGTATTTCCTTACATCCTGCAAAGAAGTTTTCTTGCCAAGCTTCAAACTATGACCTCTAGTTCTAGAGCCAGCCATATCGAAATATCGATCCCTATCCACTCTATCATAACCATGAAGGAATTTAAAGATATGTATGTATGTATGTATGTATGTATGTATGTATGTATGTATGTATGTTGAATTATTTGTCTATATGGTTTCATTTGTATATCAACATACTAGATATTACATATTCATTTACTGCCCTGGTTAATATTATTTGTCGTTGTTTATTTATTTGTTTTAGCTTTTCATACACTTGTTTGTTTGATATATGTGTATCTTAGATATTTATCTGGCAATTTTCGTGAGTCTCATTATATATTGTTGTGTTTATATATCAACTTTTCTACCTCTTTCCTTGTTTCATTTTCAGTCACCGTGGGGGAGCGGTAAAGCTCACGATGTTGATTCGTCAGGTAGAGGATATGCAGCCCGTCACGAACTTAGGTTAGAAAGGTCATTCACTCAGGGTAGCAGTCACACTTGCTAAAACCGAAGTCCTCCGCAAGAGGGCAGTATCCTAGCCCTTACTAGAAGAAGGAATCCGTGACGTAAAGCCGATAACATTTCTAGTACCCCGTTTCCGATATATATCTCTTCTTTCGTTTAAATTTATCCCCCTCTCTATCTGTGTGTGTGTGTGTGGTGTGTGTGTGTGTGTGTGTGTGTGTGTGTGTGTGATTACCTAATTGTGATTACCTAATTGTGTTTACGGGAAAGAACCCAAAGCTCGTGTGTGATTACCTAATTGTGATTACCTAATTGTGTTTACGGGAAAGAGCCCAAAGCTCGTATCTTCCCGTCTCCTGATCGGTTCCATTTTAGACTTAGTGATACTTATCATACCTGTCCTTAAAACTATGGATTGAGATAGCATTAACTACCTCCTCGCTTAGCCAATTCCAATTATCAACTACTCTTACACTGAAAAAGTATTTTCTTACATCCTGCAAAGAAGTTTTCTTACGAAGCTTCAAACTATGACCTCTAGTTCTAGAGCCAGCCATATCAAAATATCGACCCCTATCCACTCTGTCATAACCATGAAGGAATTCAAAGACTGTCACCATATCCCCCCTCAATCTTATAGCTTCGAGTGATGGTAAGTCTAATTCCCTCAGCCTCTCATCATAACTGAGATTGCGTATTTCTGGCACCAGTTTCGTGGCATGTCTTTGAACTTTTTCAAGCTTAGCTATGTGCTTTTTCAAGTGCGGATTCCAAAAAGGGGCTGCATATTCGAGTTTTGGCCTCACATAGGTTACATAAATATTTCTGAACATTTTCTTGTCCATGTGCCTGAAGGCTACCCTTACATTTGATAAGAATGCATATGCTGCCCTTACTATGCCATTTATATGTATTTCTGGAGACAAATCTGCCAGTATGTTTACTCCTAGATCTCTCTCATTTTCTGTCTCTTGAAGTTGTACTCCAGCCACCGAGTAGTCAAGCTTGGGCCTTCTTGCACTTGTACCCATTCGTGTGTGTGTGTGTGTGTGTGTGTGTGTGTGTGTGTGTGTGTGTGTGTGTGTGTGTGTGTGTGTGTGTGTGTGTGTGTCCGTGAAGATGAAGTACCTCATTTCCCAAAAGCTTATTTACATAAGAAAAGAGGTCTGTTTATATTCCCCTATTTCTTCTTGGGAAACACTATTTTTGTTATGGTTATTATCATTATTATTATTATTATTATTATTATTATTATTATTATTATTATTATTATTATTATTATTATTATTATTATTATTAAATAATAATAATAATAATAATAATAATAATAATAATAATAATAATAATAATAATAATAATAATAATAACAATAATAATAATAATAATAATAATAATAATAATAATAATAATAATAATAATAATAATAATAATAATAATAATAATAATAATAATAATAATAATAATAATAATAATTATAATAATAAGCCATCATATCCGTCGAAGCTGTTAGAGCGACCTCAACCCCTCCAAAAAAAAAAAATCCAGTTGATGAAATTCATCGGACTGACATAAATGGACATATTAAACCAGGAGTGCATATTATTCCTGACATATTTCGCTTCTCTTCCTTGCTGTGTTGCAGGAAGAAAGGAAATGCTAGTTTCCTTCTTCAATTACTTACATAGAGGTCTTACATAGGAGACACAAACTTTACTTTAAATGTGTTAATCGATGGAGATGCCTCTCTCTCTCTCTCTCTCTCTCTCTCTCTCTCTCTCTCTCTCTCTCTCTCTCTCTCTCTCTCTCTCTCTCTCTCTCTCTATTTATCTATATATCTATCTATTTATCTATATATCTATCTATTTATCTATATATCTATCTATTTATCTAGCTATCTATCTATCTATCTATCTATCTATCTATCTCCCCTACAACCGTCTGGTGAAAATAACGTAGCCTAGCTTGCATTAGTTAATTTGTTTAAATCCCTCCGCATTCACTCAGGGTAACATTCGCACACGCCAAAACCAAAAGTCCCTCGTAAGAAGCCACTATCCTAGCCCTTAGTAGAAAAGGGAGTCCGTGACGTAAAACTGATCAATGGGCAAATCCCTTCAGCTTTAATATCGGTTCCTGTTACAACAGTCATCTGTTGCTTGGTATAATATGAATGAAAGTCACATCGCGTGAAACAGCACTCAGTAATTATGATATTGACCAGTTCATATATAATAAATGAAATCTTGATGCCATAAAAGTGTGCGTCTGTAGCTTCGTGCAAGTGTGTTTGTGTGTGTGTGTGTGTGTGTGTGTGTGTGTGTGTGTGTGTGTGTGTGTGTGTGTGTGAGAGAGAGAGAGAGAGAGAGAGAGAGAGAGAGAGAGAGAGAGAGTGTGTGTCTGCGTGTGCACACACACACACGTACATGCAAACACTCACACAATTGTATTGTGTGTATATAAAATAGTTCCGGATGCAATAGCTACATTAAAAAAGATTTAAGTATAAAAATATGATTTGAAATTCATTGAAATAATGATAATAATAATAATAATATTAATAATAATAATAATAATAATAATAATAATAATAATAATAATAATAATAATAATAATAATAATAATAATAATGATAATAATAACAATAATAATAATAATAATAATAATAATAATAATAATAATAATAATAATAATAATAATAATAAAAATAATAATAATAATAATAATAATAATAATAATAATAATAATAATAATAACAAAAATAATAATAATAATCTACCTTGGCTGTTTCCCCCTTTAATTGGTGGGTAGCCGACATCAAAAAAAGAAAACAATAAGGGGATTACTTTGCTCCATGAGCAATGACGAGGGAGTTAGCGACCTTTCAGATGGCACTGTTGGAGTGCCACAGCCATCCTCCCGGCTCTTCCACAGCCTGTGTCGCTTCATAAATGCCAACTCCCTTACTGCCCCTACCACATGGCTACCTCTGTATGATGCAGCCCCGTGGCAACAGCAGATGCCCATCAGAGCTGCGTCACAATCGCTCGCCACTCATTCCTATTCCTAGCACGCTCACTTGCTTCCCTCACATCCATCCTCCTATCATTCAGGGCTCTCATTACTCCATCCATCCATCCAAACCTAGACCTCCCTCTAGCATTTCTCCCATCAACTCTCGCATTCATCACCTTTTTCAGTAGTCTTTCATCATCCATCCTTTCCACATGGCCAAACCATCTCAGAACATTCATATCTACTCTGGCTGCAATTTTTCTCTTCACACCCATTCTTGCTCTCACCACTTCATTCCTAACCCTATCCAGCTGAGATACACCAATCATACTCCTCAGACATTTCATCTCAAACACATTTAGTTTCCATCTCTCACTTACTTTCATACCCCATAACTCTGATCCATACATCACGGTGGGCACAACCACTTTCTCATACAAAACTTTCTTAACATTCATTTCCAACCTTCTATTCTTCATCACTCCTTTCAATGCACCCAACACTTTACATCCTTCATTCACTCTGTGACACACATCTGCTTCCACTCCACCATTTGCAGCTATAACCGAGCCTAAATACTTAAACTGATCAACTTCCTCAAGTGTCTCTCCATTCAACATGACATTAAATCCAGCACCATTCTCATTCCTGTACACTTCATAATCTTACTCTTTCCCCCATTCACTCGCAACTTCCTTCTCTCACACACCATTCCAAATTCTGACACTAACTGACACAGCTTCTCCTCTGAATCTGTCACCACCACAGTATAATCTGCAAACAGCAACTGATTTAGCTCACACTCGTTATCATCCCCATCTACCATTCTCAAACCTCGACCACACACTCGCTCATTCACCTCTCTTACGACTCCATCAATATACAAATTGAACAACCATTGTGACATAATAATAATAATAATAATAATAATAATAATAATAATAATAATAATAATAATAATAATAATAATAATAATAATAATAATCATAATAATAATAATAATAATAATAATAATAATGATAATAATAATAGTAATAATAGTAATAATAATGATAATAATAATAGTGATAATAATAATAATAATAATAATAATAATAATAATAATAATAATAATAATAATAATAATAATAATAATAATAATAATAATAATAATAATAATAATAATAATAATAATAATAATAATAATAATAATAATAATAATAAAATAATAATAACCTATCTTTTCTATTCCCCCATTTCGAAATCTATTTATTATAACATAAAACCTCAATATCATATTTGCAAGAATATGTTACAAAATAAACTCTGGTAATACTCTCAATATGTCTAAAATATAGAGCTGACGTAATAGGTATGTTAAAACGTTATTGAATAAAAAAATTAATGAACTGAGAATTAAACCATATTACGGTACAAAAAAAAAGTATTTATATATATATATATATATATATATATATATATATATATATATATATATATATATATATATATATATATATATATATATATATATATATGAATAATTTTTTACCCCGACTGGGACTTGAACCTGGAACTTATAATTACTAAGCCAAGGCGCTACCAACTACACGACAGAAGGTTAAGGGAAACAAACCTTATAGCTTATATCTGCTATAGTAGGAATGAACGCATTCTATCTGAATGCCACTATGTTCATAATACAGTTTCCCCAACCTCAGTGGTGGTTTTGTTTTTGCATTTAATTCAACTCCCAATCTCATTCGGGACCAACAATAATCAAATAAGCACATTACATATGTGAAAACGTGAATCACTTTTTACCCCGAACGGGACTTGAATCTGGAACTGGTTATTGTTGGTCCCGAATGAGATTGGGAGTTGAATTAAATGCAAAAACAAAACCACAAGTGAGGTTGGGGAAACTGTAATATGAACATAGTGGCATTCCGACAGAATGCGTTCATTCCTACTATACCATATATAAGCTATAAGGTTTGTTTCCCTTTAACCTTTTGTGGTGTAGTCGGTAGCACCTTGGCTTAGTAATTATAAGTTCCAGGTTCAAGTTCCGGTCGGGGTAAAAAATGATTCATGTTTTCACATATGTAATGTGCATATTTTGATATATATATATATATATATATATATATATATATATATATATATATATATATATATATATATATATATAAATATATATATATATATATATATATATATATTTTTTTTTTTTTTTTTTTTTTTTATTTATTCAGATAACTGTACATGGGGACATGTGCACATGGGCACTCCCAGTCATATTGTAGTTGATAACATTACAATCTATGTGGTTATGTAAAAATAACATACTAATAGAATTTGCAATTAATTTAAAATATCATAATTAATAATAAATAATTAAATGCAATTAATTTAAAATATCATAATTAATAATAAAATATAGTGTAATAATTGAAGAGTACTTGAAGAGTAATCATTGTGACAATATTTTCAATAGCCCTTGTTGAGTGCTATCATTTAAATTCCGTACTACTGCAGACAATTTGAAGCAGATATAGAATAACAATTTTCAGGTTAGAATAATAAGTAGGTACATACATATATATATACACACACACACATACACACATACATACATATATATATATATATATATACATACACATACATATACATATATATATATATATATATACATATATATATATATATATATATATATACATACACACATACACATACACATACATATACATATACATATACATACATACATGCATGCATTAATTAGATGAGCAATAGAAACACCACTGGGGCTTCATAGCCATACATATCAAGGAGAGAGAGAGAGAGAGAGAGAGAGAGAGAGAGAGAGAGAGAGAGAGAGAGAGAGAGAGAGAGAGAGAGAGAGAGAGAGAGAGAGAGAGAGAGAGAGAGAGAGAGAGAGAGAGAGAGGAGAGAGAGAGAGAGTTTGTGGTATTCATTTCAGCAAAAGGAGTTATTCGTCCTTACTACAGATAAAGACACATCCATGCATACTCATACACATCATTGTCATCTGAGGGTAACACAGCAGAGGAAAGTGCATGTGCTTAATTGCATATACGTACACATATAAACCTGAACATACATACATACATACACATAAACACAGTGCCATATAATGGAGGATAAATTTGGAAGGAAAAGAAAGAGAAAGACTGAAAGCCTCTCCCCCTCTCCACCCTTCAAATTATGTACGTGAGAGAGAATTACGTCAATTAATCCATTATCACTATTATCACAACCATTGCTACCACCATCATGATTATTATTATCATCATCATTATTATTATTATCATTATTATTATTATTATCATTATTATTATTACTATTATTATTATTATTATTATTATTATTATTATTATTATTATTATTATTATTATTATTATTATTATTATTACCATCATCATT
>JAXCGZ010000559.1:45000-50000 GCA_037179515.1 Halocaridina rubra | reverse complement strand
AAAGAAGTTTTCTTACCAAGTTTCAAACTATGACCTCTAGTTCTTTATCCAGCCATATCAAAATTTCGATCTCTATTCACTCTATTATAACCATTTAGGAATTTAAAGACTGTCGCCATATCTCCCGTCAATCTTCTAGCTTCGAGTGATGGTAAGTCTAATTCCCTCAGCCTTTCATCATAACTGAGATTACGTATTTCTGGCACCAGTTTCGTGGCATGTTTTTAAACTTTTTCAAGCTTAGCTATGTTCTTTTTCATGTGCGGATTCCATACAAACAAACAAACAAACAAACATTTATTTCCATTTTGTACAATGGTTATTCAACATTAATAGTAACTTATAAGTAGACATGTAATTAAACTAACAAATAAGAGGGTTAGACATACAGTTAAATTAAATGTAGCTTTCATAGAAAATAATAATGCTGTAATAAAAATGTTAACAATAATGTTAATAATAAAGTAGTAAGTATGCCACTAGATACAGGATCGTTATTATCGGCATCATTTCCATATTTGTTTCCTTACAATGAGAATAATTAGTTCTTAATGAGCAGCAACTATTTGTCCAAAAGAAAACTATATAGTTTGCCTTTGAAAGCTGTGAAGGAGGATGCATTTTTAAGATGCTCTGGAATATTATTAAAGAGTGTTGGCCCTTTGATAGTGATCATCTTTGAACCTGCTTCTGTGTTTGTTCTGTGAATAAAGAGCTCACTGCTCTGTCTTGTGTTGGTTCCCCTTATATCCCTGACTGTTTTTAAATCAAATAGGCAGCTAGGATAATGATGGTCCAAAATTTTGAATACAAAAACATACATAGCATAAGCGACCTTATTTTCTGCCCGCAGCCACCCAAGTTTATTGAGAGCTGGTGTGATGTGGTCATATTTTCTTATTCCTCCCAGGGCAACTCGAGCTGCAAAATTAATAAGCTTCTGTATTCAGTTTATCTGAGTCTTAGTGGTAGCTCCCCAAACAGTTGTGCAGTAATTAATGTGACTTAGGGCTAGAGATTCAACAACAGTTGTTCGAGTGGTAGTCTCAAAATTGTCTTTTATACGTGATAAGTACATTAATGTTCCTGTAACCTTTTTGCATACTTTATCTATGTGGGAATCAAACAACATGTGGTTATCAAAGTGAATTCCTAGGTTTTTGACTGTTTTGCTAGGTGTGATAATATTGTCGCAAAAATTAATTGTTGTGTTTTCTGGAATTTGTGCTATGTGGAACCTTGAACCAATAAATATGCACTGTCTTTTACTTTCGTTACTTAACAGCCCAATTTCTTGGAAATAGGTTTTAATTTTTGACAGAGTGTTTTGTGCTCTTAAAGTTAGCTCTGGGAGATTATTAATATCACCACTAAGGAGTAGTTGAGTGTCAGCTGCATATTGCTCGACTAGACAGTCAGAAATGAAAGAAGATAGATCATTTACGTAAATGGAGAAGAGGATAGGACCAAGTACTGATCTCTGTGGAACACCAAATGATACATTTTTTGGCACAGAGATAATGTTGTTAAGACGTATAGACTGTTTACGATTAGATAGATACTCGCTAAACCAGCTTGGATCAATATTTAAGTTAATACATTTACTTAAAAGAATTATATATACTATTCGTAATTTTAAGCAGTGCAGTTTCCGTCGAAAGTTTCGGTCTGAAACCATGTTGCTTAATAGTTAATAGTCTATTTGATTCTAAATATGACATAAGTTGGCATGCAACAATTTTTTCTAATATTTTAGAGAATATGGGTAGCAGGGGGCTGCATATTCGAGTTTTGGCCTCACATAGGTTACATAAATATTTCTGAACATTTCCTTATCCATGTGCCTGAAGGCTACCCTTACATTTGATAAGAAGGCATATGCTGCCCTTTCTATGCCATTTATATGTATTTCTGGAGACAAATCTGCCAGTATGTTTACTCCTAGATCTCTCTCATTTTCTGTCTCTTGAAGTTGTACTCCAGCCACCGAGTAGTCAAGCTTGGGCCTTCTTGCACTTGTACCCATTCTCATTACCTTACATTTTGAAGTATTTAATTTCATTAGTTACTTTTCTGACCACTCATGCAGACTATTTAGATCTTCCTGAAGTTCTCTACCATTGTTTTCGTTTCCTACTTTCTTCACAATCTTTGCATCATCTGCAAACATATTCATGAATGAATTTACAGACTCTGGTAGGCCATTTACATATACAAGGAACAAAAGTGGCCCTAAAACTGAACCCTGTGGAACTCCACTACTAACTCTTCTCCATTCAGACACTGAGTGTCTTACTCTAACCCTCTGTTCCCTTCCTTCTAAGTAAGTTTTTATCCATTCCAAGACATTTCCACCTATTCTAGCCATTGATTGCAGCTTCCTAATAAGTCTCCCACGTGGAACAGTGTCAAACGCTTTCTGGAAGTCTAGGAATATGCAATCTTCCCAGCCCTCTCTTTCCGGTAAGATTCGGCTTACCTCATCATAAAATTATAATAAGTTTGTTACTGTTGATCTACCTTCTCTGAATCCATGTTGCCTCACTGACAAAAAGTTGAGGGATTCAAAGTGAAGAGAGATATGTTTCCTTAGTAGTTTCTCCCTAACTTTGCAAACCATGTTGGTCAAGGAAACTGGTCTATAGTTCAGAGCCGTGTCCCTCCTTTCCTATTTGAAGATAGGTATCACGTTTGCTTGTTTCCAGCATCTTGGAATCTCCCCTGACTCCAGTGACTTTTTAAATATGATACTTAGTGCCACTGATAATGAGTTTGTGCATTTTTTAAGTACATGAGGGGATATGTCATCAGGACCTGTAGCTTTATGAACATCTAACTCCATCAGCGCCTTGCATAACTATGTGGCTGTAAGGTTAATGTTCTCTAATTCCGGCCCATGAGCTTCTATCTCTGCAATCTAAGGGGGTGGGGTATTTTTTACTGTAAATACTGACTGAAACTCCTTGTTCAATTCTTTGCAGATATCTTCATCCGTCTCAGTGATGCTTCCATCCTCTCTCTTAAGCCTTAAGACCTGTTCCTTTACCTTCAGTTTTCCTCTGATAAAGCTGTGGAAAAGCTTGGGATTTTCTTTAGCCTTCCTGGTGATGTCCCTATCATAGTCTCTCTCTGCCTCTCTCCTTTTACTAAGGCAGTCATTTCTTGCTCTTTTGTGGGTTTGCCAGGCATTTACGTTTTTTCTCCTCCTATACCTTTTCCAGCATTTGTCTCTCCACTCCTTAGCTCTTTTACACTCATTATCGAACCATTTCTCTCTGGCATGAATTACACCTACTTTGGTGAAAGGTATGCAGCAATCTACTATCTTTCCATATTTCTCACAAAAGATGTCATACATTTCTTGTACAGATTTGTTGTAAAATAAGGTTCTCCAGTCAATAACTGCCAAAAGCTCATTCATTTTGATGTAATCTCCTTTCGGATAGTTTCTCCTCATGTCCTCAATGCCTCTACTCTCAGGCAGAATATCTTTAATGATATACTCCATCAACAACACACAGTGGTCACTCTTTCCAATTAGTGGTTCATACTCAATTTTTTCAATATCCAACAAGTTATCTGTGAACACTAGATCAAGTTGTGATGGCTCATCCCCACCCCTGGCCCTCGTTGGTTCCATTACATGCTGGTGTAGGAAATTCCCTTGTACGCAATCTAGGAATCTTGCCCCGAATGAGTCCTCAGCACTGTGTGGGTCAAGATTTATCCAATCTATCTCTTTCTGATTAAAATCTCCCATAATCAAAATCCTACATTTTCTCTCCCGTGCCATGTTAACTACTGAGTTTATGACTTCAATAGTACCTATATAACTTTCCTCAATAACTTCTAGCCTATTCTGGTTCCTTGGTGGGTTATATGCAACAGTTATTATAATGCTCTCTGACTCAGTATTTATGCGAGCAACAAGAAATTCCTTGAACTCACTTTCGATAGCCAAGTTTATTTCTTCAACTTGAATCCTTTCACATATGAGCAGTGCTATCCCTCCACCAGTCCTCTCAGATCTTTCAACCCTTAATATTCTGAAGCCCTTAGGAAAAACTGCGACAATGTTTATGTCCTCAGTCAACTTAGTCTCTGTAATTGCTACTATATCTGCCTTACTGTTGTGAATCCTATCTTATAATTCTACTGCTTTACCAGCTAATCCATCAGCATTTGTGTATAACAATCTTAATGAGGCCCCATCCCCTGATCTTCTGTCATTATCCTCTTTATCTCCCCTTTGTCTGGAAGAACTCTAAAATGAAAATTTTTCTTCTCTTCTTCATACTTTCCTCATTTAACCTTCTTGCCTCTCGCAACAAGTTTTTTATCTTTCCCATCTCTTCCTGTGTTCTGTATCATCTAATGAACACTTCTTTGAATTCTTGAAGGTCTTTTAGACTTTTTGTTTCTCAAGAATATATCCCTACATGTTTCCCCTCTCTCAAAGGTTACTTTTGTTGGTCTCGGCTTTCCTTCCCTCGAATATGTGCCTAGTTGGTGTATGTTTACAATATCCTCAGACCACAAACTACTCCAAGCTTTCTTATCAGGTCTACAACCTTAGCTTTATTTTCTTCAAGTCTCCCTTGCCATGTTAGCTCCTGGGATTCGCTTATGCCTGAGATTACCACTGTCTTCTCTTTATCAAGGGCCTGTTTAATCATTGGATTTGCCCTTTCCATCACAGTGCCTTTCATTTTTTCGATTACTGTCTCTTTATAGTCAACTGTTTGTGTGTGTGTGTGTGTGTGTGTGAGTATTTATACTTGTGCACATAGGCACTCCAGGTGACCAAGGAGAATGTTATTTTCCTTAGATTTATATGAATATTGCATATGAATAAACATGATTGGCTCTGATCACGCCATTTGCTTTCCCTCCTAGTTCATAATAATGCTCTCATGTGTAAAAAGTAAGAATATGCTCTCCTAAAAAAAAAAAAAAAAAGTTCCCCAACCCACACACAGAAACATACACAAGCATACACG
>JAXCGZ010000559.1:27500-40000 GCA_037179515.1 Halocaridina rubra | reverse complement strand
TTCTGTTTCGATTTCGTAATTAATTTAACCCTTAACAGTTACTTAAAACATATAAAGGTCTTATTCGTCCCTGGCTAGAATATTGCTCACACATCTGGGGTACTTCTCCTTGATAGGGTTGAATTTAAGGCAGTCAGACTCATTAATGATCCTTCTCCTACTTCTAATCTGGATTCAATTTTCCTCACAGTAAGGTATCATCCCTTTCTCTTTTCTGTCGCTACTACTTCCATAGCTGCTTTGATGGGTTTGCGAGTTGCATCCCTCCCCACTGCTGAGGCTCCATAACACTAGCCAACGGGCCTCATCTCACAGGTACTGTGTGGATACTTGTAGCTCGCAGATTGGTACTTGCAGCAACTGCTTCTTTCCATCTACCCTCGAGATTCTGAAACTCTCTTCCTCCTTCTGTCTTTCCAAATTCTTAAAACCACACTTTGACTATTTTTCAGTCTGTCCTTTTCCTTTGTGTATGATTACCTACTCTCTGCCTTGTGCATGACCTTTTTCATTTCCTTCATCTTAATGTTTTCTCGTGCCAGGACCTCTATTGAGGAAGGCAGTTTTTTGTCTGTCCAGGCGTTACGCTAAAAAAAAAAAATACTTTTTCATTTACTTCCCTTATCACTCCATCCATATACACATTAAACAACCATGAAGACATTTTTAGCCCTGTTATAGCCCTACATTCACCTCAAACCAATCACTCATACCAATTCCGATCCGCACTCATGCTCTACTATTCATGCAAAACCTCTTCACTGCTCTCAGCAAACTCCCACTTATTCCATACAGTCGCAACTTACGCCACAGCCCCTCTCTATCAACCATGTCGTACGTTTTCTCTGAGGCCATAAAATCTCAAAAAGTGTCCCTACCTTTCTCCAAGAACTTCTTACATACCTGTATTTCCACAAACACCTTATCCACACATCCTCTTCCTCTCCTGAACCCACACTGTTCTTCCCCAGTCAGTCTCTCAGTGCCTTTCCTAATTCTCTCAGTTAACGCTCTTCCATATATATTACCAACTACACTCAACAAACTAAATCCTCTAAAACTACAATGCTCATACTTATCTCCTCTCCCTTTGTAAAGTGTAACTACACATGCACTCATCCAATCAACTGCGACCTTCCCTTTTCTGAAACATACATAAACAATGTGACCATCCATTCTAGTAATGCCTGCCTACCTCTTGGCTTGCATTCAGCATGACAACGCTCCCAATGACAAATGCACCTCCCTTTTTTGTTATTTTTCTATCATTCTCATCACTTAATATTGGAATTCTTCATTCATTTCATACAGCCACAATCTCCGTTTCTCTCTCATCTTCCTTATTTACCATTTTCTTGAAATATTCAGCACATCTCTCTTACTTTTTTTTTCATCTCCTAGCAATTGCCTATCTACTCTTTTCACTCTCTCCTCCCTACCAGACTTACCATTCCTCATTCTTTTCACTTCTTTCCAAAACATCTTTTTATTCTTTTCAAAATTCTCAAACAAGCATCTACTCCACTTTAATTCTGTTTCTCTCTTGCCTCCCTCACCACATGCTTCACTAAGCTCTTCTTTGCACAATAACTTTCATATGCCTCTACATTACCTACATGCAACCATATCTCAAATGCCTGCTTCTTTTCAGCCACTACTGCACTTACCTTCTAGTTTCACTATTCAATACCTATCCTTTTACTTTTACTCTCCTTCCACAGACTGCCTCGTCACACTTCATGACTTCCTCCTTAAAACAACCCCATTCTTCTTTCACTCCCTCCACTTTCTCTGTCACTACATTTCACTCATTCCTCAGACTAACCTTATGCTCAGAGTCTTTATCTTTCTTATTCAATTCATTTACTTTTAGCACCTTTCTTCCTCTCTTACTTCTCCTATTTCTTTACTTTTCTCCCACTCTAGCTTTACTTTCCACTAAATCTTCTTCGTCTACATCTTTTCCCACTTTTATGTGGGGTCGATGTTTCTGGCCAGATTTCTCCATTTGTTTCTGTCCCATACCTCATCACCCAACAAACCTTTAGACCTTAGGTCGTCATTAATGCAATCCATCCACCTACGCTTTGGTCTCCCTCTCCTTCTCCTACCCTGTATATCCATATCCATCACCCTCCTCCCAACATACTGTTCATCCCTCCTAACGACATGACCATACCATCTTAGTCTACTTTCTTGTATCTTATCTGATATTTCTCTAACGTTTGAGGTACCTCTAATTACCTCGTTTCTGATCTTATCTCTTTTTGTCACCCCACACATCCATCTCAACATCCTCATCTCTGCCATATCCAGTTTTTTATATTGTGTCTTCTTTATTGCCCATGTCTCTGCTCCATACACCATCACAGGTCTCACAACTGTCTTATGCACTTTACCCCTCAATTTAATCCCTATTGTCCTGTCGCACAGCACCCCAGACACTTTCTTCCAGTTCTTCCATCCTGCTTGTATTCAGTGGGTTATTTCTGACTCTAGGTCACCATCCTCTGCTACTGTTGATCCCAAATACTTGAACTTTTCAACTCTTTTCAACACCTTCCCCTGCAAATTGACCTCCCCATCCTCATCATATCTCAACCTCAAGTACTCTGTCTTCTTCCTGCTGATTCTCAGTCCTCTATCCTCCATCACTCTTCTCCACTCCTCAAGCTTCTCCTCCACTACCTCTCGTCTGTTGCTACACAGTACAATGTCATCTGTAAAGAGCATACACCACAGAGACTGATCTCTAATACCCTGGGTTACTACATCCAAGACCAGATCAAATAGATATGGACTCAGAGCAGGCCCTTGATGCAGACCAACATTTACTGAGAGACTTTTCGTCAAGACCACACTGCTCTTAACATTTGCCTCTGCCCTCTCATACATATCTTGGATGATTCTTACATATTTCTCGGGGACTCCCTTTTCTCTAATATACCTCCACACCTCTTGACGTGGTACTCGATCATATGGCTTTTCCAAGTCAATAAAGACCATATGCAGACGTTTATGTTTCTCCCGACGCTTTTCCATCATTTCTCTCAATGCAAATATGGCATCCACTGTCCCTCTTCCAGGCATGAAGCCAAACTGCTCACCCCCAAATTGTCGTTACCTCTCTGAGTCTCCTCTCCATGATCTTCTCCCATATCTTCATAGTATGACTTAACAACTTTATACCTCTATAGTTTCCACACTCCTGAATGTCTCCCTTCCCTTTATAGATTGGGATGATTAAGCTTCCTCTCCATTCCCCTGGCATCTTTCCCTGACTAAAGATCTTTTGCATTAAGTCCCACAAGATATCTATGCCTTCCTCTCCAAGACTCTTCCATACCTCCACTGGCATCTTATCAGGTCCTGCTGCCTTTCCATTTTTCATTTTCCTTACTGCCTGCTCTACCTCTCTTCTAGTCACTGTTGTTGTAACTGCTTCACATGTAAGTCCATCTTCAAATACTGCTCTTGGGTTCTCTTCATTTAGTAATCTTTCAAAATAAGTTTCCCATCTGCTTTTTATTTTATCCTCTTCTGCTAGAACTACTCCATAGTTATCCTTTATTTGTCTTACTTGGGTCAAGTCCATGGTTGCAGCATCTCGAGCCTTGGCAATTCGCCATATTTTCTTCTCTCCTTTTGGTGTGTCCAGCTCTTCATAGACTTCATTCAATTTCTCTGCCTTTGCTTTTGCTACTGGTCTCCTTGCCTCCTTCTTTGCCTGCTTGTACTCTTCTTTATCCTGCTCCAGGCCTGATAAATCTGCCTTTTTCTTAGCTTTTTTCTTGTTCTTCACCCATTCTTGCACTTCCTCATTCCACCACCATGACTCTTTATCATTTGGGGGTTTCCTTCCTGATGACTTTCCAAGTACCTCCTCACCAACCCTCAAAATCACCTTACGATCCTCTGTCCACTAA
Source organism: Halocaridina rubra (assembly GCA_037179515.1). NCBI lineage: Eukaryota > Metazoa > Arthropoda > Malacostraca > Decapoda > Atyidae > Halocaridina > Halocaridina rubra. The sequence goes on along the minus strand of JAXCGZ010000559.1, from coordinate 36,074 downwards.
ATAATATCAGATATTTCACCACTAACTCCATCCGGTACATTCACATTCAGTATTCCTCCAATCACCCTCCTGCTCACCACAACATAATCCATTAATGCTCTGTCAACTACTCTACCATTATCTATTCTGACCCACATATACTTGTGCACATCTTTATCTTTAGATACAGTATCAGCAATCAGCATCACTCTCAATACACATTTATTTTTTTTTCTCTTCACTCTCATTCCTACCAAGTACTCCATACTTCCCAATTACACCATCCACTGGCTCATTCCCTGCTCTAGCATTCAAATCTCCCTTTAACACTACATTCACTTTTATTCCCAAGTCCTCCAAACACTTGTTCAATTTCATCCAAAATACTCCTCTTTCTTCCTAACTTCATTCACTGCCAGGTCCATATGCACTTACAAATGCCCATAACCTCACATCCCAGTATTATATTAGCCACAATTATGCGAGATGATACCTCCTTCCACTCTACCACACATTTATTTCTTCACATACCAACAGAGTCACTCCCCCTCTTCATTTACTTTTCTCAACTCCAGACACCCTACCTACCACACTCCCAAATGTCACCTCACCATTCCGTCTCATCTTAGCTTTGCTCAGTGCAAGTACATCAACCTTTCTCTCCATAAACATACTTCTTATCACCTCCCTCTTACTTTCACTTACACCACGACCACGCACATTCAGACACCCAATTACTTGGGTTCTAGTGGCATCTCTTCTGCCAGAATACCCCCACGTTTCTTTGCCACTTGTGGGATAAAAATACAGAGGAGGGGATTCCCAGTCCCCCCACTCAACCTCATTTAGTCGACTTTTACGACAAGCAGGGAACTCGTTTATTGTACCCCCGCCTTTACATATATATATATATATATATATATATATATATATATATATATATATATATATATATATATATATATATATATATATATATATATATATATATATATATATATATATATATATATATGCACACATACACTTCATAGCATGTAAGGATATATACTAATGAACTGAACTATTATGATGTTTAGAAATGAAAGGAAATGGTACAATATTGTAGAAAAAAAAATATTTTATGTATATCTCACATTCGTGACCGCTACTGGCATACTGGTGATGGAAAAGATGTCGAATTTAATGTTCTCGTTTGTTTTCTTTTTAATGGACCTTTTTTTTTTTACTTCATTTAAAATCCCTCATATTTTCAGCCTTTTCATTACCTCAAGGCCATAAATGAAAATGACGTGTTATTATAGTTTTTATTTTCTTTTACCCTCTTCTAATACAATCGGGTTCTTTTCGTGTCTAGGAGGAGTACGACTTGAGAGAAAATCGACGTTGCGTTGCATCTGGTTTTCTTTAGACGTTCTTCCCTGAATAAGGGACGGACTTGCCTATTTTGGAATAGAAGTGGCTTTTTCTTATGATTACCTAATTGTGATTACCTAATTGTGTTTACGGGAAAGAGCCCAAAGCTCGTATCTTCCCGTCTCCTGATCATTGTCTTCTGTTGCTTTATATCTTTAGTTTTACATTATCATTATTTTTATAATTTTTATTATTATTATTATTATTATTATTATTATTATTATTATTATTATTATTATTATTATTATTATTATTATTATTATGATGATGATGATGATGTAAGCGTTTTGTATTATTGTCGGATGGTCTTTGCTTTCGTTTTTTCTTAATATATATATATATATATATATATATATATATATATATATATATATATATATATATATATATATATATATATATATATATATATATATATATATATATATATATATATATATATATATATATATATATATATATATATATATATATATATATATATATATACCTTGGCTGTTTCCCCCTTTAATTGGGGGGTAGCCGACATCAAGAAAGGAAAACAAAATGGGGGATTACTTTGCTCTATGGGCAATAACGAGGGAGCTAGCGACCGTTCAGATGGCACTGCTGGAGTGCCACAGCCCATCCTCCAGGCTCTTCCACAACCTGTGTCGCTTCACAACTGCCAGCTCCTCCTACTGCCCCTACCACAGGGCTATCTCTGTAAGATGCAGCCACTCATTCCTATTCCTAGCACGCTCGCTTGCTTCCCTCACATCCACCCTCCTATCATTCAGGGCTCTCCTTACTCCATCCATCCATCCAAACCTAGGTCTCCCTCTAGCATTTCTCCCATCAACTCTCGCATTCATCACCTTTTTCAGCAGCCTTTCATCATCCATCCTTTCCACATGGCCAAACCATCTCAGAACATTCATATCTACTCTGGCTGCTGTCGTATGAATTTTGGACTTCCATTTGAACTCACACTTTGTAAGATGACTGGGTTATCTCACCGTTTGTCACCACTGACGTAATGTTAAATTACTATGTTATAATTATTAGTACCAGACGGGTACAAGGTAAGAATGGACAAGCAGTGATTCCTTTGCTTATATTTATTCTAGAGTACAACACAACTTCGACGCCTCAATGCCCCCACCCTATGACTATCACAATCTATGATCTATTCGTGCCCCTGGCAAAGTTCTAACTAACTGTCTCTGCCCTGGGTGGCTCTTGAAATACCCCCAGGGGCAGGGCGTGGCTTGACATCCAATTCTGCCAATGAAATCAAGTGACATCTAGTCCTGCCAATCAACGCCAGGTTCAAAGTGGAATCCCGCCTACTTCCGGGGAGGAGCTATTGGGCATCTCTCCAGGGCATGTACTTACGTACGGGCCACATGTTTATGTTTCTTGTGGTTTAGGAAATGGCTAACTTCCTGGCCTTTCCCACCCTCTCCAGGTTCCGGTCATATATCTCCTTGACACTTTCTACAAACATTGTAATAAAATATCTGTGCCCTCGACCAGCCGTTACCCCTCAAGATTTGTTACAAGTTTCAGATTCTGGCTTCAGCATGACGGACTGGCTTCAGCATGACGGAAGTCATACGACATCCCTCCCAACCAAAACTGAAATATCTCTTATTTCAGTCGAAGCATGGGCTAATTTTCCGGGAGCTCTTGGACATATCCTAGCTAACATTAGTTTACAATAGAAATGGGGCCGAATTATTTAAGCTATCTTCTAAGAATTCCTATTTCTATGAATCCTAAACAAATTACACAAACATAATATATATAGTATAATTTCAGTGTGTAACTAATATCAAACATTAATTAAGATCAAAAGTCAGTTTAAATCAAAACATTAATTCATCTACTTCTCTCGTTTCTTTAAAAGACAAAATTGAGTTAATTACAGTAGAATTATGACTCATTTAGAACATTAGCAAACAATTAAGTAGAGTATTAGCATGTATAAACATGTAAAATGCAATAGACCATAACATCAATAGTAATTTCTATAAGAAACCTTATCTTATAATTTCTACTCTTATTGTTACTATGGGCATTAATTTATTTTAAAATTTGGCCTTAAAACTACTCCTGAAACAAAACATGTTTTACTGTGTGTAAAGTCGAAACATTTACTATCTTGATATGCAATTACTATTCAGAGACCAATTAATATAAAAACTTAATGAACCTAAAGATTAAATCATAATTCAAATAATAATGATGCTAAAACAAAACACTAATATTATTTAAGCAGAAAAACAACTTATTAATCTTAGTGCAAATCATACAATTTATCCTCAAACAAAACATTTGTTACTTTCATATTATATTACTATTCAGAGACCAATGGATAGGAGAACTTAATGGACACAAAGATTAAATCATAATTCAAATAATAATGATGCTTAAACAAAACACTAATATTATTTAAGCAGAAAAACAACTTATTAATCTTAGTGCAAATCATACAATTTATCCTCAAACAAAACATTTGTTACTTTCATATTATATTGCTATTCAGAGACCAATGGATAGGAGAACTTAATGGACACAAAGATTAAATCATAATTCAAATAATAATGATGCTAAAACAAAACACTAATATTATTTAAGCAGAAAAACAACTTATTAATCTTAGTGCAAATCATACAATTTATCAATGGCACTTATTCGAAACTATATCTAAGGGAGACTCTGAGTTTTCGCTTAAAATTATCTTAAAGCTAGTAAAACAAAAAAATAAACATAAAAATAAAAATATTTTGTCTTTTAGCATAAAAGACGGTGGGGACATTTTCTTTCCCATTTTTTCAGTTCTAATACGGGGGTAATTTTAATTAACTAATAAGGGATTTTTAAATACCCTTCTTTCTCTCTTCACTAAAGTTTGGACATGTATAGGGATTATTTCCTTGTTTCTGGGATTTCATCAAGATTACATGGTTTTTTTTTTTTTTAAAGTAGTTTAAAACTTTTATTTTTTAGGACTGTTCTCTCTTTCTAGGACGACTTTTAATTTCTCTGTCTAGGACGACTTTTAATTTCTCTGTCTAGGACGACTTTTAATTTCTCTGTCTAGGACGACTTTTAATTTCTCTGTCTAGGACGACTTTTAATTTCTCTGTCTAGGACGACTTTTAATTTCTCTGTCTAGGACGACTTTCGTTTTCTCTGTCTAGGACGACTTTCGTTTTCTCTGTCCCTTGCTCATGAATTCTTGCTAGGTGCGATTCCACGGTTTCCCTCGGGGATTCTATTTTTTTCACTCCCCCGCCGTCCTTGCTGCAGGCCCAGGTTTGTTGCCATATCTCCGTTACTCGGATAGGCAAAACAAAAAGGACAAGGACTGGGCCCATCCGCTAATCCTTCCAGCCCGGCTTCCTCGTCCCGCCCTCGGCCGATCTTGACTAAGACCACCACGCAGGAGACCTGCAACGTCACAGCGATTCTCTTCCGTACGGCCATCCACACGTACCTTCGAAGCAGATCTCGGGATGAAAATTTGAACCTCTGTCACTACTACAGTTGTAAGAAAGGTTCCCTATGACTTCAGGGTACCAACAATGGCCATACGTTGGTAATCGAGGCTATACTTTGCCTCCCCTGCAACTGCAAGTGATTGCAATCTCTATTCAATGGGCACTAGGGACTTGTCTGAGCTGACAAAATCTAAAGACTTTTAGAACTTGCAGGTCGGGGCTGCCTAGGAATAGGGTGGTAATGGAAGGTATGTGTCTACACAACTAGATTATTATTCCAAGATACTTAGGACTTAGCAACTGCTACATAGCATTACTCTACTATAAATGTCAAAAAGAACAATCATTAAATGCTGAGAAAAGCCACTAAAGAAACATTCTTATTAGCAGTGGCTACAATAACATCAAGTATGAATTCAGTTAAAAGATACAAATCATCGGGTTACTGCTGATTGCATTTCAATAATAATAATTAGCAACAGGCCATTGAGAGATAGCAACAATATCAGTCATCATAATAACACTACTAATAATCATGATCTAAAAATAAGAATAATAAACAATAAAAATAAATGTACTAAATCAGAAATATCAATATATATACAATGGAGACTGGCATTCAGAAGTAAGAACAGAGTTCTATACTTATACTTCATAGCAATGCTCATTCTAACACAGTCTCTTTTAATATTTAAATTCCTGCTGTCATAATCAATGTATATATATAGAGCATAAGTGGCAACTCGCTGGCTCCACAATTTGTCAATGGGAGTTCTATCTATTCTCTAAACAGTTGCGACATGTGGCACAAACATTTATGCAAATGGCGGTACTACCGATGTCTTATCAGTATTTATGCAATAACAGCATGCAACAATCTATTGACTGCAATGAAATGTAGGCACAATTATCGCCTAGCTTCGCTGGAAAAAACACACACAAAAAATCAAAGACAGCAACGTTCTTTTAGCATTGAACGGAGCCTCTGTCAGGCTCAGAGTCGAGTGAAAGGTAGGAGAGAGAGAGAGAGAGAGAGAGAGAGAGAGAGAGAGAGAGACTGGGCGACCTTGAAATACGTCGTGGCCTCCAGTCTGTGTCAGCTGAGACGGGCCTCTTCCTTTTAACTTGTACTGAAAATAAAAAAGTGTCGCAGAGTATCTCTAATAATAAAATAAATAAACAAATGAACATGAACAAACGTTAGCACTGACTATCGATAGAGTCTTACGTTTATTGTCAGCTCTCACTCTTTCTTTACGACCGAGCTGAAATAATTTTGATAAAACATTATCATGGCTAAAACTCGCAAAGTTTTATTTTATCAATCTAACATATCTCTTCAGACAAATAATGTATATACTGCAGCTAGCAAAGAAAATAAAGAATCATTCATAGATTCACGTCCTTTATCACGTAACATCTATCTTGGAATCTCTCGGAAATCGAATAATAATCTCAATGGCGGAGTAGGGGACAAAACAAAAATAAAACAAACTTGGCATTTCAACCATATCTGGGCAGGTGGAGAATTACTTTCTCATCCATATCCGTCACTAGATATTGCAACAGCGCATCACCTCCCATAAATACACTCTGATATGGCATGCAGAAGGACCTGGCGGAGCAGGGGAACGATCCTCGCAGACTCCCCAATCATGCTTCCTAACGGTGCTTTCCGCGATTTCACCCCCTAGAGCAACCCCCCCATTATACCCCCAGTCATTCATACTCATTCGCTATCACATTCGCTATATCACTTTCAAGACAATCATCCCCTTTCTGTAAAATTCCCTTTTATTTACAACGTTGGTTTTCCTTTCCCTTATCTCTCTGAAGGAGAGTAACGGTGAAATCTCGGCTGAGCCGTGCGGTCACAGACTTCCTCACCAGTCCTAAGTCCCATTCTAACGAACAAACAAACATTCTACTCCCTTGAAGCTACGTTTGGGTGACACTGAAAAACCTTCCCTATTCTAGGACAGCACAAATTCCTCTAATTTACTCTTACTTTCGCCTGCATAGCGCGAAATAAAAACTCATCTCTAAACAATATCACAAAATTTCTTATTCTTCAAAAATAAAATGCCACACACGTATCGTAATGGTAATCCCGTCATCATAACAACATTAAAAAACAATCTGTCATTTATGTCTTTCTTCCGCTAAAACATTACTCCCCCGGAGAAAAAAACAAACAAAAAAAGAAAGAACCTTGAAAACAGGCGCAATCTTAACACTCGATTTCTTACGCTTTAAGAAATTAATATAACAATGATTTCACGTGCATTAAATATCAAGGATCAGTACAATTACTACAGATTTATAATAACGAGGTTGGGAGATCGAATGGTCACTTCCACATTCCTTTCTCGAAAATCACACGTGTTCTAAGTAAAACCTTAAAAGCAGATTCAAGTATATTACTCACTATAATTCTTACACTTAAGAAATTAATATACTGTAACAATGATTTCACGTGCATTAAATTTGTCAATTAAAAAATCGATACATTCGCGTTCTTAAAATTCAATCTAGGCATTAATACAAATAAATGGAACACACTTCCAACGCAAATTCTTTATATTACTCAAATTATAACAAAAATGGAGTTTATTACTGCTTATAGCTATTAGTACAAATTATCCATGTTAGTAATGGGTACAGAAATTCTACTTTTATCAACTTATTAAGCGCCACACCCCTTATAAGCGGGTTGGCTGAGTCAAAGCATAACTACAAGATAAAATGGCGGCATCCACCGACCTCAATTTCTTTTACTAATTGTCCCATTACTCACTGGATACAGATCACAAGTACTTAGCTATTTTAAGGAGGTGGTCCTGAAGAACTTCATGGCAGAAGGCAAGGAAGGAGGGGGTTCTCCTTCTTCTCTTCGAGTAAAATTGACGAATCGCCGTCTTCTTGGTCGGATCCGGCAACTTATACTTCTTGTAATGGGCATTTTCACTCAATGCTCCGGTCACACTTCGGCTTACTAAGAAATATCTTAGGAATAGTTCCTTCAAAGTTTTATAATATTCTCTATTTGAGCACTCGTCACTTCTCATCCGCAGACCCAAGTATTTCAGGAAGTCGGTCGCGGGAATTATGGACGGACATTCACGGTCTTTTACATTTGCGCCGTTGAGGTATAAAAGTGAATTTTTGACTCGAGGCGTCTTTACAACCAGGGCACGGGGTGGGGGCATGGCCTGCTGCGTTCCCTGTGTCACCACGGGGTTCGGAGCGGCCGGCTGTTCGTCGATGTTTGAGGCGTCGGTTTCACTGTCGGCGTCGACCAAGTTCCTTCTCGACGGAGCGGCGTCGGCAGGAGTTTGTAGGCGCCACACGTGCTCCTCCAGTTCGAGAATTCTCCGGTGTTTGGCCTCGTCACTCATTTCTTGAATTGGGAGATGTTGGATTTCTGCTTTTGCCATTCTTATTTTCTTTTCTTTGCACTGGTTTCTTCTGATATGAGAGTCTCTTTGTATGTTTTCCAGGCGTGATGATCCGTACTGCGCTGCCACCAAGTTGTCGTATGAATTTTGGACTTCCATTTGAACTCACACTTTGTAAGATGACTGGGTTATCTCACCGTTTGTCACCACTGACGTAATGTTAAATTACTATGTTATAATTATTAGTACCAGACGGGTACAAGGTAAGAATGGACAAGCAGTGATTCCTTTGC
>JAXCGZ010000559.1:5000-22500 GCA_037179515.1 Halocaridina rubra | reverse complement strand
TCACCTTTTCTACAGGTATATATACATCAGATTCTGTCTGTTTTGAACCTTCAGCGGAGTGGCAGAGGTATTTGGAGCACTATAGCACGTTGGAAGATTTAAGGCAATATCTCAAAACCCTGTTTATATATATATATATATATATATATATATATATATATATATATATATATATATATATATATATATATATATATATATATATATATATATATATATATATATATATATATATATATATATATATATATATATATATATATATATATATATATATATATATATATATATATATATATATATATATATATCATTTTAATTGACATTGGTCTTGAATTTATCACAACTTATAGCAAATATATCCCTTTATAAATATACAACATTCTCTTAAAGGAGAATATATTGACGTCTTCAAACTATCGTTACGTCATTACTACCCATCCTCCTCCCCCTTCTCCATGGCCGATAATTATCCAAGGGAAGATGACGTCAGAGAGGGTGCAGGCGACGCCTATGGAGAAGAGATGTCATCTACAATTGGCGCTGAGGGCGGAGGTGGTGGTCTGTCCATGAGCGATTGTCATTTAAATCTTTGTTTGCAAGAACTACAGAGAACAGTCGAGGAGATTCTCCAGTCTCCTGCTCGTATTGAAGAGCCTCACTGGGTGCTTCAGAATGCTGGAGAATTCCTTCTTAATCTTCAGGTAAACTGATTATGATGTTAGTTTTTGAGTTGCATTTTTCAGAAAGCTTTTCAACACACACACACACACACACACACACACACACACACACATATATATATATATATATATATATATATATATATATATATATATATATATATATATATATATATATATATATATATATATATATATATGCTAGTTTAGAATATTTACGTGTCGCATAAAGCTGTTTATATTGTTGATAACCTTCTTAATTTTCATAATGTACATTATAAGGTCACAATTTCCGATAACTGCTTCTCTCTTGTTTGGTATTCATTTACTACAGTACTTTGATTTCAGTGTTTTAGTGTGTATTTTTGAGTGTTCTTATGGGCTTGCCAGTTATGTGAGCTTGTGCTCGTGTCCTCTATTATTTGAATATTGCACATAAATAGCATTCATACGAAGGGTAATTAAAACATTTGATTTAAACAAAAACTGACGAAAAACAAAATAAATTGTCATATGTGAAAAAGTAACTGCTTTTTATTTTTTAATCAGATAACAGGCCCTAGCACATCCGGGACTGATAACACATCATCATCATCTACCCTTGATCCTAATATTCCATCTTCCACGTTTCATGACGTTGGTTTCCAAGAGGGCCAAAACTTTCTAGTTCCAGAAAAGCTTTCCATGGATTGCCAGTACCCGTCAAGTGGAAGTCAGATGTCACTGGGCTCATGGTCTACATCTGGTGATTTTGCATGTTCCAGCTCAGTTGAGGGTTTACCTTTCTCGCAGGAACTCTTCCGTTCCTTTGCTCCAAAGAATCCAAGAGAGACCGATAGAGGGGGCTACACTCCGTCTGTATTTAAACAGTATGATCTCCCCGAGGATCAGAAAATGTTGAGGAATCGAGACCTCAGGAATAAGGCTTGCAAAAGATACCGGAAAAGCAGAAAGGAAACTTTGGAGAATATGCGCATAGCCTTAATCCAACTCCAAGAGAAGAATCAGCGTCTCCGGGTGAAAGAAACGCTTTTACGAATTCTCCGTGAACTCTACAAGAAATATTTTCGTTCGGATATACAGTAGTGGTGAGATATTATGGTATATTGAATGGTGTGCTCAATTTGCCTTCTAAGTTGGCGGGGAATAGGAAACGACATTTGCCACTGTTATCTCTTCCATATCCCAGACATGACTCAAGTGATTGATGGCATTGCATCTTGGGTTGGGATAGTGATCTTGCACTTTTATAGAAATTATCAGACGTCATACTTCAGTGAAGCAGTCAATGCGGCTACTAATGTTGCAAAATTCCCCTGACAGTAGGTCTTGTAACATACTTGTGCACCCTTGCCTGTTACTAACAGGTTTGGCAAGGAAACTTTTCAGGAAATGAGAGAAGAATCCCAATCAGCCAACTCTTCTATCCTTTTTAGTCGCTTTGTACTGCACGGAGGGAATATGATGAATATGTGTATTTGTGTTTGTGTGTGTATGTACGCGCGTATACCTGTATGTGTCAATATAAGTATATTAGTAATATTCCCATTCACCATCCTTGAATTTCCCAATGTCGATCACTCCAGTACTCTCTCTCTCTCTCTCTCTCTCTCTCTCTCTCTCTCTCTCTCTCTCTCTCTCTCTCTCCTCTCTCTCTCTCTCTCTCTCTCTCTCTCTCTCTCTCTCTCTCTCTCTCTCTCCTCTCTCAATTCGATTAGGGGCAAAATGTAATACATAAAAGGTGGTGTATATATATATATATATATATATATATATATATATATATATATATATATATATATATATATATATATATATATATATATATATATATATATGTATATATATATATATATATATATATATATATATATATATATATATATATATATATATATATATATATATATATATATATATATATATATATATATATATATATACATGCATACATACATACATACATACATATATATATATATATATATATACATAATATATATATATATATATATATATATATATATATATATATATATATATTATATATATATATATATATATATATATATATATATATAAGTATTTATGTATGTATGTACGCATGTATGAATATAGTAGGAAAAACCCCATTAAAGAAAACAACGAAAATATATTTAAAGTAGTTATTAATTTCGTGACCTTATCTGGCCACCTCAAACTACAGTGCAGTGTTATCAATATGTGTATAGGTATAAGTACCTAACTGTAATTACCTAATTGTTCTTACGGCATGAACCCCAAGCTCGTAACTTCCCGTCTCCTGGTCGGTTCCTGGTGATATCATACTTGTCCTTAAAACTATGGATTGAGTTAGCATTAACTATCTCCTCGCCTAGTGTATTCCAGTTATCAATTACTCTTTCACTAAAAAAAAAAGTACTCCCTTACATCTTGCAAAGAATTTTTCTTACGAAGCATCAAACTATGACCTCTAGTTCTAGTGCCAGCCATATCAAAATATCAATCCCTATCCACTCTGTCCTAACCATGAAGATATTTAAAATCCGTCATCATATCCCCCCTCATTCTTCTAGCTTCGAGTGATGGTAAGTCTAATTCCTTCAGCCTCTCATCATATCTCAGATTGCATATTTCTGACACCAGTTTCGTCGCATGTCTTTGAACTCTTCCCTGCTTAACTTTGTGCTTTTTCAAGTGTGAATTCCAAAAAGGGGTATGCATATTAAAGCTTTGGCCTCACATAGATTACTTAAATATTTCTGAGCATTTCCGTGTCCCTATGCCTGAAATCTACCCTTACATATACTAAGAAAATATATGCTGCCCTTACTAGGCCATTTATATGCATGTCTATGTGTGTTTTTGGGGGGAGGGGCTCATGTATACTTTGATACACTTGTCTTTCTTCTCTCAATTTCATTTTTTTTTTCACGTGCAGAGCAAGAGGACGTCCTGAAGTAATGGGTGTGGAGAAGCACATTCACTTTAGTATCTAATATTCCTGATGAGTAAATTAAAAGTTAGTAGACAGCAGACACCAATGTCCCCTCTGCATCTTGACAGTCATTAAAAGCAATGTTTTCTTTTGTTTGCTCTATTAAATATCAATGAGGTCTAGAACTCTCATTTTCCCCCAAAGGTCGTTCTCAAAACCTCCCTCATCAGGTCCGTTTTTATGAATTAGAGGATGAGGGTACGGTCTCCGATCGTGTGAAAGTGTCTGTCAACATGGCAGGCTCATGGAGTTTATCGTATTATGTGAGGTCAATAGCAGTACAGTATCAATAGTTTTTGTTTATTTATTCAGATAACTGTACATGGGGACATGTGCACATGGGCACTCCCAGTGATATTGCAGTTGATAAACATTACAATCTATATTTGGTTATGTATATATAAAATATCAATAGAATTTGCAATACATTTTAAATATCATAGCAAGTAATTAATAATAAAATATAGTGTAATAATTGATTGATGGCAGAAGAGCACTCTGCGATTATTAATTAAGAGTAATATTATTATGGTTTACGTGTATTAATAGCAGATGAACACTCTGCAATTATTAATTAAGAGTAATATTTGTAACAATATTTTCAATAGCCATTGTTGAGTGCTATCATCTAAGTTAAATTTCCACTCTTCAGCAGTACTACTGCAGACAATTTGAAGCAGATATGGAATAAAAATTTTCAGGTTAGAGTAATAAGTAGGTACATATACATATACATGCATTAATTAGATAAGGAATAGAAACGCCACTGGGGCTTCATAATCATACGAGAAAGGAGAGAGAGAGAGAGAGAGAGAGAGAGAGAGAGAGAGAGAGAGAGAGAGAGAGAGAGAGAGAGAGAGAGAGAGAGAGAGAGAGAGAGAGAGAGAGAGAGAGAGAGAGAGAGAGTTTGTGGTATTCATTTCAGCAAAAGGCGTTATTCGTCCTTTCCACAGATAGAGATGCATACATGCATACTCATACACATCATTGTCATCTGAGGGTAACACAACAAAGGAAAGTGCATGTAATTAATCGCATATACATACACAAGTAATCCTAAACATAGATACATACACACATAAACATAGCACCATATAATGGAAGAGAAATCTGGAAGGAAAAGAAAAAGAAAGACTGAAAGCCCTTCCCCTTCTCTACCCTTCAAATTATGTACATGAGAGAGAATTACGTCAGCTTAATCCATTATCACTATTATTACAACTATCGCTATTATTATTATTATTATTATTATTATTATTATTATTATTATTATTATTATTATTATTATTATTATTATTATTATTATTATTATTTTTATTATTATTATTATTATTATCCATCATCACCACCATCATCATTACTACAGCTTTTGTATATAGATTAAGTTACGAATCAAAAGTAGTAATTATTGATACATATAGACATACACATACATATATATACATGTATATATGTACACACTCACATATAAATATATATGAGCTCCTGAGGGAGGGGGCTAGAATACTTCCTCCATGTTCCCCTGCGTGTCGTAAGAGTAGACTAAGTGGGGAGGAGCGAAGGGAATGAGAGACCCCCTCTCTGTACTTTCTCTTCCCGGAAAGTCAGAGCATTATTCCTTTACTCAGCCCACACAGCTTATAAGGAGAAAAGTGGCTTATGTATATAAACAGACATATGAGAGAGAGAGAGAGAGAGGAGAGAAGAGAGAGAGAGAGAGAGAGAGAGAGAGAGAGAGAGAGAGAGAGAGAGAGAGAGAGAGAAAGAGAGAGAGAGAGAGAGAGGAGAGAGAGAGAGAGAGAGAGAGAGAGAGAGAGAGAGAGAGAGAGAGAGAAGAGAGAGAGAGAGAGAGAGAGTATTCCCTCCATCTTTCCCCCATTTTTTCTTTCCTTTTTTTTCCTTAGATAGAAAAGGTAATTTAAATATGTTTCGATAGGGTAAAAGAATTACATTTTCAATTTTGGATGTACACTAAGTATAGGATATCAGTTCTCTTGGTTGCAAAATGCACACAAAGTTCAAAGTAGCTCAGACCAAGAGGTCTGAAGTCCTTAAGCTTTGTGCACTCTGTAATGTAGTGTACTAAATTGTTGCCCCCTTAACACTTACATAAATGGCATTTTGAGTGTTCTGGGTGCTCTCTACCAGTTTTCTCTCAAGTCACCTCCCATATGTATCTATAAACAAGTCTTATACGGGCAGCAACTCTATCACAGTCACCTGTAAGCATTTTACCCATTCTGTGTTTGTCTCAACTTTCTGAAGTTTTCGTAATGTTGGATCGAACGGCTGCTTACATATTGTGTGAATGTAGAAAGTTCTTACTCTTCCATAATCTCATTATACAACATTGTTTTGAACTGAGTCAGTGTGGTTATAGATTCAGACACTGAACTCTCAGTTGCTATTTTTGCCAGTCTGTCAGCTATTTCATTAACTACTATTCCAACATGGGAGGGTACCCATGAAAACTTGGAGTTTAAATTTTGTGCAGTTAATAAGAGCCTCTTGAATTTCAGCCATGTGAGTTTTGTAGGAGCTTTTCAGTGATCTCAGTGACAGAAGCGCACTCTGTGAGTCACAGAATATGATAGCATTTTTCCTAGCACTGAGAACATGTTCAATAGCAAGTTTTAGTCCAGCAATTTCACATTCGGTGATTGATGACCACTTTGGCATACTCAGTGCTTTGTCAAATATTTGCTGCCCTTCAAAATGTTCATAAACTATAATGCTGCACCCAAACCCTCCTGTACTGCTTATGTGAGACCCATCAGTGTAAATCCAGCGTGTTTCATTGTTATTTGGGAAACTAGTTGCAATATAGACTTCAATTTCATCTAACCACTGATGTTTTTTAATAATTGGAGCAACATTCGGACCAGATGATAATATTGGAAAAATAAAGACTTCAATTTCATTTAACCATTGATGTTATTTAATAATTGGAGCGACATTAGGACCAGATGATAATATTGGAAAGAGAATTTCTGATCCAATCCTCTTGCAAGGATTTATTAATCGTGCAGGACCACTCTCAGTAAATAGTGTTACATTATGTTTTTTGTCTCATTGGTTATAAGCTTAAATATCTTGGGATGAATTTGTCTTTCATACTGTATGTTACCTTTTATTAGTGATTTAATGATTATTGGCGCTGACTGTGGCCCTTGCAAATTATCAGCATTACATGGATGAGACTGAGCTGATTTCGCTAATTTAACTCCAAATATCACCGCTGACTGTTTGATATGTTCTATCAAAGGTGGGAGGTTTAATTCATGTTGCATATTAAATATTCTGGTGCTCATAGGACAGCCAAGAATTATCCTCATCGCTTTGTTTTGATTTTTTCCTAGGGGTCTTAAGATAGAGGTAGTCATAGTACAGAGCAGCAGGGTGTGATAGTCGACTAATGACCTGACATATGCGAGATAGAAAGTTCAGCATATGTTAATACCAACACCAGATACCCTACTGGCAAGAAGCTTTAACGGTCTGAGTCTCTGTTGCAGTCTTTCACACAAATCTTTGACATACTCTGTGTGAGGGGGAGGATGAACTGGTATTTCCAAATATTTGTGATTTTCGCACACCTTAACCATTTGATTGCTTAATATAAGGTGAGGCTCTTGCGAGATACTGGAAAAGTACTTTGTTTTTGGAGTTGAAATGACATGACCAATGTCTTTTGATACTTGAGAAAATTCATTAAGCATTATTTGCATATCATTGGCAGAAGGTGCCCTTATACAAATGTCGTCTGCATAACATATGATGGTGCATTCATCATTTGGTAGTCTGAGAGACTTGAGAAGCTTATCCATTAAGATGTTAAAGAGAAGAGGAGACAGAACTCCTCCCTGAGGAGTTCCCAGTGTAAATTCCTTTTCACTGGAAGTAAGATAGCCTTTATAGTACACTTTAGAGGTTCGACTACTTAGGTAGCATCTAATTAGTTGCAGTAGTTTACCTTTAACCCCTAAAGTTGCTAAATGATCCAAAATAACGGTTCTGTTTGCAATATCAAAGGCATTTTGCAAATCTAGAAAAACAGTGACTTCATAACAGTGCTCAGCATTCATAAATTCTACAAAACGCTCTTTGGTACTTTTTCCTTTCCTAAATCCATACAAATTATTTGATAATTTTCCCTCGAGATTGAAATCAGGTCTGTTAAGAAGGACTCTCTCCGAGGCTTTGCAGAAGCAGGATGTCAGAGAGATAAGTCTTAATTCTGTACTTTCTGTTTTTGGAATTGGTATAATAATGCTTTTTTTCTATTGTTCTGGAAGTGTGCCCTCATTATAAATAGTGCTGAATAAAAACTGAATTGGATTAATACGATTACAAATATCATCACTGCAATCTCGGATTACTTGGTACGTAATGCCATCCTCACCCAGAGAGGTGCTCTTCCCATGGGAGAAAGCAAAGTCCAACTCATTTTTGGTTATGTAGTAAATGAATCTGTCCTCTTCCATTGTTCTTGCAAAAGATTATTCTATGTTCATCATTCTTTCAAAGTCAAGATTTCTTAATCGTTGTTGAATATCGCGAGGAAGGTTTTCAAAGGAAGATGTCTTAGAGTATTGTAAGAGAAGTTCTTCAGCAAGAGTTTGGGAATCATTTGTTTGTGACACACATGTTTTTGCCTACCAAAGCAGTTATTGACTGCCAGATTTTAGAACTACTAGTATGAGCACTGATAGACTGTAGGAAGTTTTGAAAGTGCTTAATTCAAACATCACTTTTAAGCTGACGGTACTCTTGTAGCGTAAGAAGCAGATTTTCAAGAGTGGTTGCATTGTTGTCCCATTTATACATATATCATATGCACTGTCTACCAGTGTTTTAAATGTGCTTAGCTTGTTATCTTCTGTCCAATTATTTTTCTTCTTGATTGCTTTGTGTTTAGGCTTGTGTATGTAAGTTCTATGGAATAAATAAATCCGTTCTTTCAAGAGATCATAGATTTCTTGGCCTGTAATAATCTGAATATCTATATTATCAAATGTAGAAGCCATAAAAGAGCGAAAAGGGGCAACGAATTCGATAGGAATATTTATCTGCTTTCGTTTATGTGCTTGACAAATGCCGGAATCGAGTAGGAATGTGCTCTCAAGTGCAAAATGGTCAGACAATAGATAGTCTATTCTTCTACAAGTAAAGTCTTTCCCATACTCTAAACCATGATAAAATATGTAGTCTTGTCTATCACCTCAAAGGTGGGTACACAAACGTGGTCCTAGTAAGGTAAAATTGTTATCACTAAATAACTCATAGAGCCGTCTGCCATTGTAATTACAGATGTTATCAGATGTTTCTGCAAATTCTTTATGCCTTGCATTAAAATCTCCAGCGAATATAATGTTCTCATAAATAAGAGGATGTGGTAATTTTGCTTCATTGAAGGCATCAGTTCCAATATATGTATTACAAACATAAAAAGGATTGGTTTTGACATTTATTTTGAAAAGCATGTACGTGACATTCTTATTATCCTCACCATCATTACTTGGATTAGTGGTGGTTTCGATAAACTGATGGGGAATGCAGTTACTAATATAAGTAGTGGGGCCTTGCTTACTATCCAGCGAATATTTGGAATAGCCTTTTATGTTGCACAACTGATGAGAGTGCAAACTTTCCTGCAGATATACAAATGTTGGTTTCTCTTTTTTAACATAGTGCAAAATATCCACAAATCTTTTCTTCAAAGAATGAATATTGAAAGTTAAATGATTTTGTAATGCATGAAAAGAACAGAATGCATAATTAGGACCTTGATAACAAGGATTACAGTAATAATCACAAAAGTAATGAGTACCAGTGACATAACGACAGTTATGGCAACAGTTATGAGAATGTTGATTCACACATACAAGCATAAACATATATATGTGCACATACCTGCATATATGTATGCAGACACATGCACACACACACATGCACACATGAAAATATCCAATTATAGTAATAATCAGGAGGTTAATGATTATAATAACAATCACTAGTGTCACAACAATAATCATACTGACAGTTATAGGAATAGTGATACACACATACATGTATACAAGAATATATGTACATATACCTGCACACATGTGTGCACATACATGCATATACACAGATGCATACATACAAATTCTTTTATACTCACATGCAAACACGTATACATATACATGCACACAAATACACATGCACACATAAGCATGAATGTATACCCATGTATGCACACATGCATACATGAACATATGAATACACATACATATAATCATCTGTACACTAAGATACTTATGCATGTTTGCACAAGCATGCATATGCACAGAATATTTTTGTACACATGAACACAGAGCAGCACATGACCACATACATACAAATACACACTAGTGTATGCTCATATACACATGTGTGTACGTATACATCCATACATACATGCAGACATACTTCCATGTACACACGTATACATACATTCAGTCAAATATACACAAACATACGCATACACGTATATACATATACATATACATATACACATACACCCACATACCTACATACATGAGAATCTCCTTATATATGCATGCACATGCACACACACACATATCTATTTATGAAGAAAAGGTATGACATAGAGATAAGAGATAGGTTCATTGTAGTAAGGAGGGTGTGATTAATTAGAAAGAAAGAAAAAATTAAAGAACAGAAAGTTGGGAGAGTGATATCTGCATCTAATTATCTGCAGTGTTAAAGAATTTCACCTGCTCAAGTATGAGGGCTTTGCCTTTGTCTTTAGCAGAGCGTGATTTTCGGGTTCTTTGAGCTATTTCCTTGTCACTACCTTTTTCATTTTGAGATGATATAGGACAACCCTTAAATGATTCATTTTTCATGTTTTCAAGCTGAATCATTAATGTGGCTATTGCTCTTTTAAGTCTTTGAGCACCTTTTCATAGGAGTTATTTTTGCACTGTAGTTCTCGGTCATTATCTGCGAGAGTTTGATCATTCACTGCTACAATTTGTTCATTCACTGCTACAAATTGTTCCTGATCTGCTTCATCTGTAGTTGTTAGTGATGATTCTCCCTCGGCAGATCCTGTATCTTGACTCTCCGAGGTGATACTATCTTCATTCTGATGGGAACAGTTATGCTCCCATATATTTTCAGTGACTGTGACACATCGTGAGCAAGTCCGGGACCGAGGAGTTGTTGTGCTGGGCCCAGCAGTCTCTGCTGAACATTTTTGATAAGTGTGCCTCTTCTGGATGTTGGATGAAGATTTTTCTTGCACTTTGAGGATAGGGGAATCTATTATCCCTGGAAGTAGGGCGAGTTCTTCTGGAGGATTGAGTTCAGTTGATTTCCTCACCATCTTTAGAGTTGAAGATTCTTTTCCATCGTACTTTAAACGTTGTATGCTTTCGATGCATTTTCCATCTCCATTTTGGAACAGGGAGTGCTGTCGTTCTTTATTCCAAGAAGTAGGAAACCATTTAATGAAGAATGTTCTTAGAGGTGGCTTATCCTTTGACACGAATTGGAGCCCCCCATGCACACTCCTTTGCAGTTCTTCAATAAGATGCTTGTTTTTCCTCATGACATATATATGATTAAACCACCACTTACTTTGATTGGGAATGCTCAGCGATTGACGGTGAATGGGAAGGAATTTATCCCTCAATTAAATTTCTCCTCGAGAGGTATATCTTCTGGAAAGCTTAGAAGGTGAAAATCCTTCTTTGGGAACACAGTCCTAAGTCTGTTACCTCTGTCTTTGGCCAGTACCTTCGTTGAGGAACGTGTTCCCCTTCCAGGATGGGGGGTAGCCGTAAGAAGAGTATACGGTGAAGGAGATGTAAGGAGGGGAGGTCAAATTCAGAGCTTGGTGTCGTTTTTAAGTATATGCCTTTCTTGCACTGAGACTATCAGACTGGTGTGTGTGTGTGTGTTTGTGTGTAATGACCTAATTGTAATTACCTAATTGTGTTTACGGGAAAGAGCCTAAAGCTCGTATCTTCCCGTCCTCTGATCGGTTCCATTTTCTACTTAGTGATACTTATCATACCTGTCCTTAAAACTATTGATTGAGATAGCATTAACTACCTCCTCGCTTAGCGAATTCCAGTTATCAACTACAATTACACTGAAAAAAGTATTTCCTTACATCCTGCAAAGAAGTTTTCTTATGAAGCTTCAAACTATGACCTCTAGTTCTAGAGCCTGCCATATCAAAATATCGATCCCTATGCACTCTATCATAACCATGAAGGAATTTTAAGACTGTAACCATATTCCCCCTCAATCTTCTAGCTTCGAGTGATGGTAAGTCTAATTCCCTCAGTTTCTCATCATAACTGAGATTGTGTATTTCTGGCACCAGTTTCGTGGCATGTCTTTGAACTTTTTCAAGCTTAGCTATGTGCTTCTTCAAGTGCGGATTCCAAAAGGGGGCTGCATATTCGAGTTTTGGCCTCACATTGGTTACATAAATATTTCTGAACATTTCCTTGTCCATGTGCCTGAAGGCAACCCTTACATTTGATAAGAATGCATATGCTGCCCTTACTATGCCATTTATATGTATTTCTAGAGACAAATCTGCTAGTATGTTTACTCCTAGATCTCTCTCATTTTCTGTCTCTTGGAGTTGTACTCCAGCCATCGAGTAGTCAAGCTTGGGTCTTCTTGCACTTGCACCCATTCTCATTACCTTACATTTTGAAGTATTGAATTTCATTAGCCACTTTTCTGACCACTCATGCAGACTATTTAGATCTTCCTGAAGTTCTCTACCATTGTTCTCGTTTCCTACTTTCTTCACAATCTTTGCATCATCTGCAAACATATACATGAACGAATTTACAGCCTCTGGTAGGTCATTTACATATACAAGGAACAAAAGTGGCCGTAAAACTGAATCCTGTGGAACTCCACTACTAACTCTTCTCCAATCAGACATGAGTGTCTTACTCTTACCCTCTGTTCCCTTCCTTCTAAGTAAGCTTTTATCCATTCCAAGACATTTCCACCCATTCTAGCCATTGCTTGCAGCTTCCTAATAAGTCTCCCATGTGGAAAAGTGTCAAGCGCTTTCTGGAAGTCTAGGAATATGTGTGTGTGTGTGTGTAAGTATTTTAACACATACAATGATGTACTGGTAGGGAGGTATGAGATTCCCTCTCGCACTCACTCTGGGATATGTTCTTTACCACAGACGTAACGGTCAGAAACACAGTAACTTAAGTCGGAATTTTCTTTCTTTAAAGTATATTTTTCAGTGAAGTTATTTCACTCGATATCTATTTTTTTTATTATATATATATATATATATATATATATATATATATATATATATATATATATATATATATATATATATATATATACACACACACACATATATATATATATATATATATATATATATATATATATATATATATATATATATATATATATATATATATATATATATATATATATATATATAATATATATATATATATATATATATATATATATATATATATATATATATATATATATATATATATATATATATATATATATATATATATATATATATATATATATATATATATATATATATATATATATATATATATATATATATATATATATATATATATATATATATATATATATATATATATATATATATATATATATATATATATATATATATATATATATATATATATATATATATATATATATATATATTTATATATCTACATAAAACTACGTTTGTATACAATACAAGTGACACTCCCCCCTTCTTTCTGTCCTTTCCCCAACAAAAGAACCCTTTTTTTAACGTGACCTAACATCAAGGGTGTCAGGGTCAAAACTGATCAATAGGTGCTTAGTCGTTCTTGCAACTCTCTCTCTCTCTCTCTCTCTCTCTCTCTCTCTCTCTCTCTCTCTCTCTCCTCTCTCTCTCTCTCTCTCTCTACTCCATAAGATGGTGTTGTGTTTTTGTGTGAGTATATATGTATATGTATATGCACTTGTTTACATAAACATATATTTTTTTCTCCCTTTTTTATAATTTTACTCTCACCTGTTTGTATAAATGTGTGTATGTTTATATTCATGCAAATGTGCATATATGTGTACGTGTATGCATGCACACGAATGCAGGAATGAGTGCATGTGCACGTGGGGGAGATATATGTGTATGTGCATGTGTGTACACATGTGTGTACAAACGTGGACATGCATGCACGCACATGAATATGTGTGTGTGTGTGTGTGTGTGTGTGTGTGTGTGTGCATGTGTGGAGTGGTTGATCTCTCATCGTTTCGGGGCCTAGTACTGCCCTGTATCTGGGCTTTCGATGCTTGGACTGCTTTTTCTGCCTGTCCTTTTTCTTTGTTGTGTCACCTTCGAATGGCGATGGGTCCACCATTTTATGTGATTACCAAATTGTGATTACCTAATTGTGTTTACGGGAAAGAGCCCAAAACTCGTATCTTCCCGTCTCCTGATCGGTTCCATTTTATACTTAGTGATACTTATCATACCTGTCCTTAAAACTATGGATTGAGATAGCATTAACTACCTCCTCGCTTAGCGAATTCCAATTATCAACTACTCTTACACTGAAAAAGTATTTCCTTACATCCTGCGAAGAAGTTTTCTTATGAAGCTTCGAACTATGACCTCTAGTTCTAGAGCCAGCCATATCAAAATATCGATCCCTATCCACTCTATCATAACCATGAAGGAATTTAAAGACTGTCACCACATCCCCCCTCACTCTTCTAGCTTCGAGTGATGGTAAGTCTAATTCCCTCAGCCTCTCATCATAACTGAGATTGCGTATTTCTGGCACCAGTTTCGTGGCATGTCTTTGAACTTTTTCAAGCTTAGCTATGTGCTTTTTCAAGTGCGGATTCCAAAAGGGGGCTGCATATTCCAGTTTTGGCCTCACATACGTTACATAAATATTTCTGAACATTTCCTTGTCCATGTGCCTGAAGGCTACCATTACATTTGATAAGAATGCATATGCTGCCCTTACTATGAAATTTATATGTATTTCTGGAGACAAACTGTATATGTGATTACCTAATTGTGATTACCTAATTGTGATTACCTAATTGTGTTTACGGGAAAGAGCCTAAAGCTCGTATCTTCCCGTCTCCTGATCGGTTCCCTTTTATACTTAGTGATACTTATCATACCTGTCCTTAAAACTATGGATTGAGATAGCATTAACTACCTCCTCGCTTAGCGAATTCCAATTATCAACTACTCTTACACTGAAAAAGTATTTCCTTACATCCTGCGAAGAAGTTTTCTTACGAAGCTTCAAACTGTGACCTCTAGTTCTAGAGCCAGCCATATCAAAATATCGATTCCTATCCACTCTATCATAACCATGAAGGAATTTAAAGACTGTCACCATATCCCCCCCTCACTCTTCTAGCTTCGAGTGATGGTAAGTCTAATTCCCTCAGCCTCTCATCATAACTGAGATTGCGTATTTCTGGCACCAGTTTCGTGGCATGTCTTTGAACTTTTTCAAGCTTAGCTATGTGCTTTTTCAAGTGCGGATTCCAAAAGGGGGCTGCATATTCGAGTTTTGGCCTCACATAGGTTACATAAATATTTCTGAACATTTCCTTGTCCATGTGCCTGAAGGCTACCCTTACATTTGATAAGAATGCATATGCTGCCCTTACTATGCTATTTATATGTATTTCTGGAGACAAATCTGCCAGTATGTTTACTCCTAGATCTCTCTCATTTTCTGTCTCTTGAAGTTGTACTCCAGCCACCGAGTAGTCAAGCTTGGGCCTTCTTGCACTTGTACCCATTCTCATTACCTTACATTTTGAAGTATTGAATTTCATTAGCCACTTTTCTGACCACTCATGCAGATTATTTAGATCCTCCTGAAGTTCTCTACCATTGTTCTCGTTTTTTACTTTCTTCACAATCTTTGCATCATCTGCAAACATATTCATGAATGAATTTACAGACTCTGGTAGGTCATTTACATATACAAGGAACAAAAGTGGCACTAAAACTGAACCCTGTGGAACTCCACTACTAACTCTTCTCCATTCAGACACTGAGTGTCTTACTCTGACCCTCTGTTCCCTTCCTTCTAAGTAAGTTTTTATCCATTCTAAAACATTTCCACCTATTCTAGCCATTGATTGCAGCTTCCTAATAAGTCTCCCATGTGGAACAGTGTCAAACGCTTTCTGGAAGTCTAGGAATATGCAATCTGCCCAGCCCTCTCTTTCCTGTAAGATTTGGCTTACCTCATCATAAAATTCTAATAAGTTTGTTACTGTTGATCTACCTTCTCTGAAGCCATGTTGCCTCACTGACAAAAAGTTGAAGGATTCCAAGTGAAGAGAGATATGTTTCCTTAGTAGTTTCTCCATAACTTTGCAAACTATGCTGGTCAAGGAAACAGGTCTATAGTTCAGAGCCGTATCCCTCCTTCCCTTTTTGAAGATAGGTATCACATTTGCTTGTTTCCAGCATCTTGGAATCTCCCCCGACTCCAGTGACTCCTTAAATATGATACTTAGTGCCACTGATATTGTGTTTGCGCATTTTTTAAGCACATGAGGGGATATTTCATCGGGACCTGTAGCTTTATGAACATCTAAATCCATCAGCGCTTTGCATACCTCTGTGGCTGTAAGGTTGATGTTCTCTAATACCGGCCCTTGAGCTTCTATCACTGCAATCTGAGGGGGTGGGGTATTTTCTACTGTAAATACTGACTGAAACTCCTTGTTCAATTCTTTGCAGATCTCTTCATCCGTCTCAGTGATGCTTCCATCCGCTCTCTTTAGCCTTAAAACCTGTTCTTTTACCTTCAGTTTTCCTCTGATAAAGCTGTGGAAAAGCTTGGGATTTTCCTTAGCCTTCCTGGTGATGTCCCTCTCATAATCTCTCTCTGCCTCTCTCCTTTTACTTAGGTAGTCATTTCTTGCTCTTTTGTAGGTTTGCCAGGCATTTATGTTTTTTCTCCTCCTATACCATTTCCAGCATTTGTCTCTCCACTCCTTAGCTCTTTTACACCCATTATCGAACCATTTCTCTCTGGCATGGATTACACCTACTTTGGTGACAGGTATGCAGCAATCTACTATCTTCCCATATTTCTCACAAAAGATGTCATACATTTCTTGTACAGATTTGTGTTAAAATAAGGTTCTCCAGTCAATAACTGCAAAAAGCTCATTCATTTTGATGTAATCTCCTTTCGGATAGTTCCTCCTCATGTCCTCAGTGCCTCTACTCTCAGGAAGAATATCTTCAATGATATACTCCATCAACAACACACAGTGGTCACTCTTTCCAATTGGTGGTTCATACTAAATTTTTTCAATATCCAACACATTATCTGTGAACACTAGATCAAGTAGTGATGGCTCATCCCCACCCCTGGCCCTTGTTGGTTCCATTACATGTTGGTGTAGGAAATTCCCTTGTACGCAATCTAGGAATCTTGTCCCGAATGAGTCCTCACCACTGTGTGGGTCAAGATTTATCCAATCTATCTCTTTATGATTAAAGTCTCCCATAATCAAAATCCTACATTTTTTTTCCCGTGCCATGTTAACAACTGAGTTTATGACTTCAATAGTACCTATATGACTTTCCTCATAAACTTCAAGCCTATTTTGGTTCCTTGGTGGGTTGTATACAACAGTTATTATAATGCTCTCTGACCCAGTATTTATGCGAGCAACAAGAAATTCCTTGAACTCACTTTCTATAGCCAAGTTTATTTCTTCGACTTGAATCCTTTCACTTATGAGC
>JAXCGZ010000558.1:22500-50000 GCA_037179515.1 Halocaridina rubra | reverse complement strand
AAACGCAAAACATGAAACGATAAGAACTTAAGAAAATTAATTCACAGATATGTGGTGTCATTTTATAATAGAAGAAATAAAAAAAGAAACTGATAGCGAGATAAAATATAGATGTAAAAAACTCCAAAATTGGAAGGAGAATTAGAGAACATTCACAAAACGCACTTGAGTTTGGCAAGTTGAATATATGATTACAGAAAAGCAGAAAAATAAACAAATAAACAAGCAGTAGGAAAAACGTATTAAGCGAACATTTAATGAAAGTATTTTTTTTTTTTTTTAAGATTGTAATAGCAATATATACAAGCAAGTAAAAAAAAAAGTTGTTGAAGCGTCTTAATTCTAAGAGAATTTTTTAATGAAAAACTAGAGATACGCAAGCAAACTACAAGCATAAATGAAACTGTTGGAAATAAGCTATTAAAACAGTTTCGAATAGCAGTTCTATATAAAAAAGATGAACATATAAGTAATATGTAACTGACTTTAACGCACAAAATACACTTGGAAATCTGTCTACTGAAAGATAGATAAGAAAAAAAATATAAAGAAAAGCAACAGACAGAAAAAAAAAAATCCAAAAGTCGGTTTTTATAACTGAAATAAAATGAAACTACAGGACCCAGTCGGAGTTTAAAGAAAAGCAATCACGCCCAAAGACAGAAAAAAATGAGTCATGTGAGTCGGTAAATAAATATGGCACTGGAGAGAACTACTGAATTCGAAAAACAATTTTATCGTACGTAAAATTTTAGCTATTTACATATTTGACCAGCGAATTTAGGAAATTATCTCTGACGCTTATTATGATAAACTAGGCCGCAAAAGTGCAGTTATATTTTATCTTGCTTTTGCTCATTATTAGGCAGCGTGTAATGACTTCCTCTGCTGTTATATATTTATGCCTCTTGGATATGACATATTACAATATGCCAATAAAAATATTCTATAAATTGTAATGAATGTTGATTAACCAATACCATATATTATAACTTCTGCAAATGTTGGTTATTACGGTTGATAATAACAGTCTTGATTTATATGAAATTATGTAATAAAAGAACTCTTGATATCAGAATGAATATTAAATGGTGGGGTACTAAATGTTCGGTGAGCTATGGCCAGTAATGGTTATCACAGTTGATTATAGCGAAATGATAACAATATCACATTCTATATTACAATTGTAAATGACAATAAATATTTTACTTTATTGAGTTTATGTTACAAAGGGTTGTGAACTTTTATCAGTATTGCTTATTGCAGTTGATAATAGCGTTGTCATAATATTGTCGTTGTAATACTAAATCAAATTATGAAATCAGTTTCAATTTCACAGTGTTATGTACGGTACCATTAGATACAAAATTTGACATCAATCTTATATCAGTATTAGATGAAAAAAATGACAATACAAAATATTTTTAATTTGATTACATTGTAAGCATTATTAATATTGAACGTTACAAGGCACAATAACATCATCATATATATTTAATTTAAAATGGACACCTTTTATGTTATTTTTTTAATATTGGATAATAATATAATTAAATTACAGAAATGAAAAGTGTGGTTATCATATTATCATCCATTATTAAAAAAATTAAAATAAATTTAAATTAAATATATATGGTGTTGTTATTGTGCTTTGTAACTTTTCATTTCTGTAATTTGATTTTATCAGGTAGATATCGACTATCTTCCTTACAGTAATATTTTTCCAACAGTATTACAATTGTATATAAAAATTAGAATGAGTATTGTTAATACTACTAATACTTCTACTACTACTACCACTACTGCTGCTGCTGCTCTGCTGCTGCTCCTGCTATCATTATTATAATTATTATTATTATTATTATTATTATTATTTTGTGAAGTTAAATACTGATATGAAACACTGTTCGAATTTTTCTTGCTTTTCTTATTTATGTGATAACACATGAGAGTTGTGCAAATTTATATTTTGGGTGTGTTGTTTAATTTTACTTAGAGTTTATTTAGGTATTCAATTTTACATTGTAAATTTGGGTATAATCATCTTTGCAAAATCTTATTTTATTATTAATTCATTATTTTCTTACTATATTATTATTGTTTTGAACAGGACCTTACAATGATTAGAAATTCTCTCTCTCTCTCTCTCTCTCTCTCTCTCTCTCTCTCTCTCTCTCTCTCTCTCTCTCTCTCTCTCTCTCTCTCTCTCTCTCTCTCTCTCTCTCTCTCTCTCTCTCTCTCTCTCTCTCTCTCTCTCTCTCTCTCCTGTATATTCTTTTCCAAATTTCTTACTAATAGTGCTCTTACCATATCTTTCTTTTTCAGATCTTCTACAAGTCAAGTTTTTTCTGCATGCATCAGTGAGAGTAAGTACATATTCTTATATCTAATTAAGACATTATCTGTCGTTGATGCTATTAATTATGTAACTGTACAAATTAAGTGATATATATATATATATATATATATATATATATATATATATATATATATATATATATATATATATATATATATATATATATATATATGTATATATATATATATATATATATATATATATATATATATATATATATATATATATATATATATATATATATATATATATATTGGATGCTTCTTGTTACACTCATCTCCTTGTTAGGGTTAAATCCAAGGCCATTATAGTTATCAATAATCTTCCTCGTATTTCTAATCTCGATTATCTATCTCTTCGCCAAAAGGTGTTACCTTTTCCTCTTTTTTATCGGTATTAATTCCATTGCTGCACTGCAGTTTAGCATACTTAATAGTCAGTGCATAGAATGTTACTTTCCTTCCATTTCTAGACTCTCTCTCTCTCTCTCTCTCTCTCTCTCTCTCTCTCTCTCTCTCTCTCTCTCTCTCTCTCTCTCTCTCTCTATATATATATATATATATATATATATATATATATATATATATATATATATATATATATATCTCTATATATATATGTATATATATATAGATATATATATATATATATATATATATATATATATATATATATATATATATATATATATATATATATATATATATATATATATATATATATATATATATATATATATATATATATGTTTTATGTATATATATATATATATATATATATATATATATATATATATATATATATATATATATATATATATGTTTTATGTATATATATATATATATATATATATATATATATATATATATATATATATATATATATATATATATATATATATATATATATAAGTGCATATATATATATTTTTTAACGGGGAGAATCCCAATGGCTCTGAGATTCCTAATTATACATAAACGAGATTAGGATTCCTAAAAAAAAAAATGCATATGTGAATGTACGTTTGTGGCTATGTCTTCTTGTAAGAGTTGTGGAGAACGCGAAATTGTACAGGGTGTCCACAAAGTCTGGGTACATAGGAAATTTCGCTATTTTATTTATTTATGTTATTGTTCCAGTCCAGATCGAATGATGGCTCTGTCTAAAGAAGAACGAATGGCGTTGGTACTCTTAAGTGGACGAGAAGGATGGTCTTATCGCAAAATTGCAGAAGAATTTAACCTTCGACACCCTCATAGGCAACCAAGACACTGCCTGTTTCTTTAAATTTCTTGATCAATTTCCCGACGGCAATTTTGCGATAAGACCATCCTTCTCGTCCACTTAAGAGTACCAACTCGATTCGTTCTTCTTTAGACAGAGCCATCATTCGATCTGGACAGGAAAAATATAGTAGAATGATAGGTGGGTGAAAAGTAAAGGGGGAGGCGATATTAAATATATCCTTGCTGTTTAGTAATTCGTTCACGTGCACTGCTAAAGAACTGCAAGTATTATTATTTTTTTTAATATTTGCTGTCTTGGCAGTGGCTGTGATACAAAATATACCAAGATTATTCTTTCCATATTTTCAACTTTACTTGGTGAACTAAAAATCACTTTTCTTTGCATGGAATGAGGTTCGCTCGAACACGGTTATATTTCAATGTCAAACACGTCTTTAAATTCAAATCACAGACGCTTTGAAGCGGGCTAACATAAATATTAGACATATTTATGAATAGGAAAATCATAGTAACCTTGTCGCAGGCTAAAATAAACATTGGACTTATTTATATAATAGACAATTTGCCTGTCAACTGGAGGGCCTGATATATTGATGGGTAATAGTGCGAGGATTAGGTCTGCATGAGCTCTTCCAGGTTAATTCATGTAGCTCTGTCTGGTGTCTCTTTGCATCTACTTAATTCTAACGTATTTTAACTTCTCTTGACAGTTGCTATGAATAACTACGATTAATATTATCGATGAACTTTCATCTTTTATATTATACTTTTATATTATGCCTATTGTTTCAGAAATGGAAACTGTGTAGAGTAATTGCTGTTTTTTGTTTTTCAAGACAGGATGTTTATGAACTCCTCGTCCTGAATAAATGACTCGATACTTACATAGTAGGAAGCGCTAACATTAATCACATCCTCCGCCAATTTTGACAGAGAAAACGCATTTTTATCGCCTTTTATATGTTTGGAAGAATGTACACTTAATATCCACAGATGTTATTTTCCTATTTGGTGTTCTTTATCTTATGCTTTTCTATTTCTTTTTCCACAAAAGATCTTGTACATATTCCTCTAAGTCATGTTATGTCGTATATAATTCCTACAGTAGATATATATATATATATATATATATATATATATATATATATATATATATATATATATATATATATATATATTTATATATATTTATTTATTTATTTATTTATTTATTAATTTTTTTCCCGAAAATCAAAACCTAAATTTTTTTCCACCTTGATGGTTTTAGGAATTGTATCTATATATAATATAGAACAGAAAATATTTAAGGTTTTAAATATATATATATATATATATTATATATATATATATATATATATATATATATATATATATATATATATATATATATATATATATATATACTTAAGATTTTACTGTTGTTATAAGGGTAACAGCTGGGTAGTACTTATTCAGAAGAACACTTGTCAAGGTAGCTCTGACCTGAAAAGCTTTATAAGTCTTCATTTTAAAAAAGAGTTTCCTCTTCTGTCATGCATTATTTTTATATCACCTTACGGTAAGAAGTAAAGTAAAATGGAACGACAATCAGATGGTTCACGTGATCTCATAAATGACACAAAACCTTTTTTGTAGATATGTTGTCATACACTTGACTCCCTCAGTGGTAACTCTCGGTTTTGTAGAGTTGAAACAGTGAGCTTTTTATTGTGAAGTAAGACATAAAGATAATGCAAGCATAATACGAGTGAACAGTGAATTATTTCCAAAAAGTATAGACCAAAATACCCTGAATATATAACCTAACTTCTTTCTGTACCAAGCAGACAAGAGAAATACTAATAAAAATTCCCCAAACTCCGTCTTTGCCAAGTACTCCTCATAACAGAGTTAAAGATTCCGTGTACATCCTTGCATAGTTTGCTTTGAAATTCTCTAGTATAAATACCTTTTTAAAAAGAATAGAAATGGTACATGAAAATGAAAAGGGTTGTGATAGAATGTAAACAAAGTCTAATAAGCAAACACACTACATAGAAAGCAAATATATTATTGGAATGCCACAGGAACTTGCAAAATCTCTTTGATTTTGGTTATATCAAGATATAAAAGTAAGTACGTACTTATTCACCTCTTGAGACGATTTGATAGTACACTTGAAAGCGCGAAGGTGCAAATTCTTCGGCATTACTGAATAATCTTGACAATGGATATAAAATAATATCATTAATAATATAGAAATTAGAAATAGGTATATTGAAAACGACCCCTTCAATTGCGCAGTAATGTAATTGACAGTTTTTGAAGTGTCGCTCGTTGAACTGTCCACAGAATTACCCTCCAAATGGACCTAAACAGAGCTTTGAAGTCATCGTGCAAACCCCTGAATGTTTGGCACCAATTATTTTCCATTTGTTTCAATAATAAGTAAATATCATTGCCACGAATACATGAGCAAAAGTAGAAAGACATTATTACTTAAAAATAAAGTCGAGAGGTTTATTAGTCTTATCAAACAAAAAAATTAATACACACAAAAGGAATACAATAAAAAGGACAAATTTCTGGAACTTTAAAGGTAAAAACAAAAGTACATCAGAGAGTTCAATCAAGCAGACAAACAAATACACAACAAAGGATTGCAATATAAAGAATCTTTGTCAATTTGCCGAATTCTGTTTATACAAACCAAGCCAAAGAATTCCCAATAAGATTCCCCAGAATTCCGTCCGTACCACTCTAAATGGACCTAAACGAAGCGTTAAAGACTACGTACAAAATCCCCCCCCCCCTCCCATTTGTTTTGCTGCAGAAAAATGTTCTCGGAAATATGTCTCTGTCAGTGGGAAACTCTCGGGCTTCGCGAAGGGTTTCCTTGCCAGATTTACATTTAACAAATCGTTCATCTTACATTTAGTTTTTTATTCCGTTATTTTACTGTATGTGAATGAGATTTATTTTGATTGTATTATTTGGGGGCTCTAATAATTGTAATTAATTTGTATTTTTCTTTTTTTTTGGTTATTATCTTTCTGTTTTCGTAATATATTTATCTTTTCTTATGTATTTGTCTTTCTCTGATCTACTAATTCACGAGTCTATTTTTTCTGTTATCTTTTGTTTTGAGTATTTTTTTTATTCTTTACTAATATATGATTTGTACTTAATTTTTTTTCTTTTACTCTTTTAATTAATGCTCCTCCTGTTCTATTTTCTCTTTTCCTAATATACAATTTCTGCTTCTTATTATGTGTCAGTTCTTTAATCTTTTACTCTTCGTCTAATTTATGAATTCTGTATGTTCTTGCTTTTCCTTTTTTCCCCTTTCCTTATATAAGGGTATGGTTTCTGTATATTTTATATCTTTTCATTTTTTCTTTTTGTTAAAATTGCTAATTTTCGATTTTCCAGTTTCCTTCTTGAGTTTTCTCTTTTACTATTATATGATTTCATTTTTTTCCCATCTGACCTATGAGTCTCCTCTTTTGGTGGAGATAAATGAGTCATAATTTTACGAGATTAGTTTAAGAAGTTACACCAGCCATCCATAGCTCAGTAGACCATTATCTAGCTCATACGCAGATGAGCCCAAATCTTGCTCTTTTGAGGTGATTCGTTAAGCGGCTCTTCAGCCAGAACCCCGTTAGAATAAATTGTTGTGTCTGTAGTATGGCAGCAGAAGCTGTTTACTTGGGGTTCTTTTGTATAAAAAATGATTAATATATATATATATATATATATATATATATATATATATATATATATATATATATATATATATATATTTTTATTTTTTTTTGTCAGTGTGCGTGCGTTTGGTTGCTAAAATCAGTAGTGGAATATTATCCTAGAGAGAGATGACTGATTTCAAAGAAATACTCTTCTGCACCTTTGATAGGTATGAGTATGTAACTTAGATTGTGAGTGTTTGAAGCACTTAAAGGAAAACCTTCAGTTCGTTGTATTTAAAAATATGCCCTCACTATTTCATTAATTTATCTTCGATTAGTTTTCCTTTTTTTTTATTCCTATCATTCCCCCATCATTGTTTATCTTTATATATATAGTTTTTTTTATTGTATATGTTTATATATATTTGTGTCATTGAAAATCAATAATAGGTTATTAATGGCAACTTTATTCACACACGCACACACACTCACACATACGTGTGTGTGCGTGTATATATATATATATATATATATATATATATATATATATATATATATATATATATATATATATATATATATATATATATATATATATTATATATATATATCTTTCGTTTTTTTACTATATATTTTTATTTCTGTATTCATTTGCTTATTTATATCAGCATCTATTAAGTTCTCTCTACATATTGTTCATCCTGTGTCCATTTATGAAGCTGTTTTACCTTTTTCATATTATTCTCTCAGTAATGGTAATTTGATGGTAATTGTAGTTTAAAAGGTATTCACTGAGAGATAATTTGTTTTGAAGTAAATTTATACTGCATAACAAAAAGGGGCTTTAAAAATTGTTGATTAATCTTGAATTTATCATCCTGCTGTTGTTTGTGCTACATTTTCAACAACAGCTGCTATCACTACTACTAATATTAGCAGCTGTGGTTGTAATAATAATAATGATAATAATAATAATAATAATGATGATGAGAAAATTATAATAATACATTAAATGTGTTTTACATCCCCTCTTATCTGATCTGTGAACTTCGCTTCTATTTGACGTAGGCTTGATACCTTTTGCCATATATATATATATATATATATATATATATATATATATATATATATATATATATATATATATATATATATATATATATATATATATATATATAAGCATAATAAATAAGGATTCTGAAAGTTGGCAACGAATATTCTCATGAGATGTTTTCTCTTTCGTCTTTGGTTATTGTATTTTGCTCTAGAGTTAGGACCCTCTGTCTGTCTCTGTGTCAAGATGTCTATATGTATACCTTTGTATCTATGCGTTTGATGTTGATGTTTGCCTTTTGCTATGATGTCTTTTTATTGTGCGTAATTTTTTGTTAGTCTATCAAGATTCTCTCTCTCTCTCTCTCTCTCTCTCTCTCTCTCTCTCTCTCTCTCTCTCTCTCTCTCTCTCTCTCTCTCTCTCTCTCTCTCTCTCTCTCTCTCTCTCTCTCTCTCTCTCTCTCTCTCTCTCTCTCTCTCTCTCTCTCTACACATACATATACTATATATATATATATATATATATATATATATATATATATATATATATATATATATATATATATATATATATATATATATATATATATATATATATATATATATATATATATATATATATATATATATATATATATATATATATATATATATATATATATATATATATATATATATATATATATATATATATATATATATATATATATATATATATTACGAAAATAAGGCACATTGAGGGATTCATACTCGGGAACTCCTGGGTACTCGTAAAAGTCTTGCATTATATTGACTGAGGTGCCGAATCCGGGATAGGAATGCATAGGTATAACCAAGAACACACGAACCGAGGGCAGCGATAAAATCGTATATGATAATAAGTAATATTGTAGATTAGGCAATGAAGAAGCCCCTGACGACCTTGTCCGTGGCAGTGCTGTTGGATCGTTAGCTTTGTCTAATTGCCTCTTAAATCGCAAACTGCAAACAGGTTTACTCCCTTCAGAATGGTAGGTGTGGCAAATACTGCTTATAATTAATGTGTCTATTAAGAGATTGGTGAAAAGAGAATATGAGTGTCTTTGTGTGTGTATGTATATGTGTGTAATTACCTATTTGTAATTACCTATTTGTGTTTACGGGAAAGAGCCCACAGCGTGTGTGTGTGTGTGTGTGTGTGTGTGTGTGTGTGTGTGTGTGTGTGTGTGTGTGTGTGGTGAGAGAGAGAGAGAGAGAGAGAGAGAGAGAGAGAGAGAGAGAGAGAGAGAGAGAGAGAGAGAGAGAGAGAGAGAGAGAGAGAGAGAGAGAGAGAGACTTCAAATCTGTAACCCTTTCATTTAATTCATTAAGCAAAACTGCAATTGTGCCTGCCAACATGTTCTATATAACTTTGATATTAGATGTGTGGGTCCATTTTGGAACATCTTCTGCACTACCTTGGGCATCGATAAAAGCAAAGGTGCCTTTCCTGGAGCTCCTATGAAAAGAAAAAAAGACGATCAATAAATAAAGAATACTGCTAATACTTTTTTTTTACCTATGAAAGGGAATCACCACTGGCATAGAAACTCGGGTACCTATAGGGAAGACCTGTCGCATCTAACATACAAAAAAATAAAGTACAATGGCTCTTGCACACTGAAAATGCCAAAAGTATGATTGTCAGGATGCGAATGTTTTGCAACAGTTATAAAACATTTATAGGTCAATCCCTTCATTTCAAAGCAAAAAATATGATGCTAAGCATCATAAGTTTTCAACTGTACAAAGAGAGGTCATAAGACAGGAGAGGTACATGAGGCATAACCTCCCTCTTCCGTGACATACGGAGCACTAAAACAGATTAATGATGGTGCCACTTCAACTTAAGCCAGTAAAGCCTATTGCTCATCTAATTAATGCATGCATGTGTATGTATGTGTATATGTATATATATGTGTATATATATATATATATATATATATATATATATATATATATATATATATATATATATATATATATGTATATGTGTATATATATGTGTGTGTGTATGTATGTGTGTGTATATATATATGTATGTACCTACTTATTATTCTAACCTGAAAATTGTTATTCTATATCTGCTTCAAATTGTCTGCAGTAGTACGGAATTTAAATGATAGCACTCAACAAGGGCTATTGAAAATATTGTCACAATGATTACTCTTCAAGTACTCTTCAATTATTACACTATATTTTATTATTAATTATGATATTTTAAATTAATTGCATTTAATTATTTATTATTAATTATGATATTTTAAATTAATTGCAAATTCTATTAGTATGTTATTTTTACATAACCACATAGATTGTAATGTTATCAACTACAATATGACTGGGAGTGCCCATGTGCACATGTCCCCATGTACAGTTATCTGAATAAATAAAAAAAAAAAAAAAAAATAAGTAAATTTTAGACTTCGTCGGCTGTAAACCTTTTAATGGTTTTGGGTCAGAAAAAAAGCAAGGACAGCTTATATATCATTGGGAAAGGTTAAAGGTATACTGAAATTTTTGTTATTATATTTAAGTTTTAGATAAATATTAAACATATTTTTCTTAAGCTGTCAGTGATTTTATTTGTTTATTTTTAGTAACAAAGACTACAGTTTGCTTTTACTTTGAATTTATATTTGACATATAAAAGAAACAACAACTGAAGTCGGATATAAAGGTTTTAATATTAAATAAACATTTAAAAGTTAATTATAAGTAAATTCACTACCTCTGAATTTCAAAACCGGGGATAAAATGAATATAGGTTTTAATGTCAGTACGTAAACTTCCTTTTCGTGTACCTAGATATTTGTTATATGTTTTTCATAAGTTGAGCAAGTTTCTCTTTTTTATAAGATTTGTGAGTAGTGTATCAGATAATTGAAAAAGCAAACTGGGATAAAGCAGTTCTCGCTAATATAAGATTGAATAAAACCACGTCATGAGAATTAAGACCGTATTAAGCACTTCCTTTTGCTATTGAAACTTGAAAATATGACAAACTTTATCTCATTTGTCTTTGACCCCTGCTAAATATAGTGAACTTCAACTTAGTACAGTCATTTACGTGGATGAAGGAGATTTTTTACTTTTTCAAATAATTGCTCAGAAATATCGATGCATGTGACAGTAGGCATAAATTATACTGTAGAAAAAGTTAACAATGTCTTCTCTTGCATTTTAGACACACTAATTCAGCGAAGCTTAATACAATGTTACAGAAACTACTAAATTTGAATACAGTGGTGGAGGAAAAAAGAAAAAAAGATCTCGTGTGTGTCAAAGAGATTTCAATTAGGAGGTAAATGGATCGAGAGACTGGAATTTTTGGTACAAACATTGCTTGAAATAAGGAATTCTACAAGCAAGCACAATCATTTGTTGTAAATAAACTATAATCTCTAAGTCAACATTAGAAAATATAGAACATGCTTTGTAAATAATGGTATTTCTCTTTCATATATCCACTTATTTTTTTGCTGACGGTATAATAAGTAAAGAAGTCGCATAGGGCTCTTGGGTACCTATGACAGGCACAATAAATTTAACATTCGATGCATACAGTCAAGTGGAGGAAACCTGTCATCGCGACTTCAGGTTTCAGTAACGGCATAAAATGTCCATTTCCTTCCCACCATTCTCAGAAAAAGAAAGATTAATAAAGTAGGTACTGAAACCGAGACACATGGAGACTTCATATTTAATATGATATATATATCCAACCAGTCATTTCATGTTCTTCTCGAAGGGTCTCACCTATTTCTTTTTGGAAAAGATGGATGATGTTGCCGAACTCAAACTCATTCTTTCTTTAGGTGTAAAATATTAAGACTATTTTCGTTGTTGCTAATTTACAGGAATTTGAAAGATATTATGTATAAACAGCATCGATGAAGTGTTGATAAAGTAACTATGGTGTAAGGATAAAGTTATTGGAAAATTCTACGAGAACCACGATATACTGAATAATTAGAAAATTCCCTAAATAATTACAATTCATACGGCGTTTACATATAAAAGATTTATTGTTCATAAGGTGTTTATATACAAAGAAATTCACAGTTCAAATTGAATAACTAAAGCAGGATTATCAAATATTCTTTGTTGCAACTTCCAGGACCACTTTATGAACTTGCTTCTTTGGCATTATTGATAATTGATGGTATCTTAAAAGGACTTAGTAATTTTCATCAATTCTTCTTAATTTAATGCATCAAACTAAGGACCATATCTCAAAAAATAATCGAAATCATGGGATATAAGGTATTCTATGAACAATAGAAAAAATGATAGATACCCGTTTTTTAAAGGCAAGGAGTATAATTTGAAGAGGAATGAGTATTATATCAGAAAATAGAAAAGCAAATTGGCAAAGTGCTGACTATTTCTTAGAAATAATGAAAAACAGTCTCTTAAATAAGAAAAGTAATTTTCAGTGTTATTTACAGTAGTGAAAACTGTACCATTAAAGGAAATTATACGCTTTGAAACAAATAAGTATGAATAGTTTTAGACGAGGACTTGCATTCTAAATAAGAAATTATGTAAACTGTTACGAATATGATAACAGGAAACGTGTACCTGTCATGCTTGTGGGTAAAAGGAGAGAGTGATATCGTCCAGAGTAGTAACCTATGCCATCTAACTATGTTTAGCGATGGGAAATTGTCCATACTGCAGCTGTCATAGAATAAATTTCATTTAAAACTTTTTTTAGGTGTCTAAAACCCATTTCAACATTCATGTGTATTTTCACAAGTGCCTCTCAACTTTCTTAGTGCAAATGAGGTTAGGATATAAAATAAATAAAATGTGCTACGGTTGTGCTTTTGTAAAGCTACTTAAGAAAGTAGTAGCAGAGGAAACTGTAGATATATAACTATACTTAGACAAGATATACATAATTGTTGAAAAGCCATTACGGAGAAGCACTAAATTGGAAAAATATTCATAGCATTTAGGTAGGATTTTTTTAATTGTTATCAAATGAGGAAGAGATTAGAAATTTATAATTGTGTAAATGTTTATTTATAAAGGCTGATGGTATTGGAGAAAAGTAAATCTGAGTACAGAAAACTGTACTTGTATAAATATCCTATTACATATGGCTTCTGTAATTGTTAAAATATGACTGAGGACAAAAAGCTGTAAAATAAATGTAAATATTCTTTTAATTAGTAGCTATGAACTGTAGGAAAAATATCCATAAAACAGAAAATTATAAGAAATATTTATATGTACATTCAGATAGGGCTCTTGATCTCATGAGGAAATAATTATAGAATTATGGTGAAGTTAAAGAGAAATCAGTAACTATAAAAATGTAAATGTTAATATCAATTGGTGATCTAAGAACTTGTGGGGGAGGTAAGAGGGCAGGAGACTGTAAATACATAAACATCCTTCTCGAGAGAGCTTAGAAAATTATATGTAAAATAATGAAGAGGACTCATTTCTGTAATGAGCATCAATATTCTTGTTGGAATGACTTATGAAAACTTGGGAAAGGAAGAAGTTATAAAACTGTAGAAGTATAAAAGATTTGGGTTTTTTAAATAGACGGAGAATTGATCAGAGTGAAAGAAAATGTTATAATTATTAAATATTTATAAAAATACGAATATATGATGTATTTAGATCAATATAACATTTCTTTTTATGTTTGTGATACTTGTATGCTTTATCAATCTCAAAGCATTAATCTTAGTGTCCTCACATCCCCAAGACGCTACCTTACGGAGAATGAGATGGTAATTTATGTAAACAAACATTATTTACTGAATCAATAATGAGCGTAATTATCAGGCCGTTATCTAAACAGAAGCCGTTACAGACACTGGCTTGGTTGTTAGGGGAACGACCCAGTTAAGCTTCTATTCTGTTTTCCTAATCCACACTTCCATTATTGAGATACTTAGCTTAAGACAGAGCTAATTCAGACATTTAGAGCTTGAATCTGTCTCTTCCTTAAGGGAAGCTGAGAAGAATTAGGAGAGGACAGTATAGTCTTACATCATCGTAGGGTAATAAGTATATTAAGAGGTATGCTTAGGTCATACATAACAGGATCTTCAAGTGCTAGGTCCTCGATAGGAAACAAAAATGAATGATTCGCAGCTGATATAGAAAAAAAAATATGCCAGAATTTGCTCAGTAATATTGAGATGTGACATAGTTATTACACCAAGGTAAAATTGTACAGGTTTACTGTAGACCCTGATATTATCCCGGTAAAATGTTTAAAAATTATTTTTATATTAGAATGGTACAAACTATATCACGTGTTGATATTTCAGTAAAATGCTTTTAGAATCGGTTAATTATGATGCCTAGCGCACAAGCCTGTGTGTAAAGCGTGATCAAGCTCGAGTCCTGTACTAATTAGACCTTGAAATGAATATTATGTGTGACAAAGCACGCTGTTCTCTTGTGCAGAGCTGAATGTCTAGCTTAAGCATGCACCTGACCGCCCCATTGCGCATGTATAAAGTTACGTGATTGCTTTTAAATGTAAAGAGAGAGAGAGGAGAGAGAGAGGAGAGAGAGAGAGAGAGAGAGAGAGAGAGAGAGAGAGAGAGAGAGAGAGAGAGAGAGGAGAATTGGATACTTATTGTGCTGGCTCTCAGTAAATGCCAGTCACTACGCTAATTACCGTTCTCCTAAAACATTCACACGTACCATAGAAATACTTTGTTGGCCCTTTTATCTAAGCCTGATAGGTAGGTATACAGACATAGTAAAATACACACACACACACACACAGACGATACAGAACACAGGAAGAGATGGGAAAGATCAAAAACTTGTTGCAAGAGGCAAGAAGGTTAAATGATGAAAGAAATGAAGAAGAGAAGAAAAATTTTCGTTACGGAATACTTCCAGACAAAGGGGAGATAAAGAAGATAATGACAGAAGATCAGGGGATGGGGCCTCATTAAGATTGTTATACACAAATGCTGATGGATTAGCTGGTAAGGCAGTAGAATTAAAAGATAGGATTCACAACAGTAAGGCAGATATAGTAGCAATTACAGAGACTAAGTTGAGTGAGGACATAAACAGTGTCACAGTTTTTCCTAAGGGCTTCAGAATACTAAGGGTCGAAAGATCTGAGAGGACTGGTGGAGGGATAGCACTGCTCATAAGTGAGAGGATTCAAGTTGAAGAGATAAACTTGGCTATAGAAAGTGAGTTCAAGGAATTTCTTGTTGCTCGCATAAATACTGGGTCAGAGAGCATTATAATAACTGTTGTATTCAACCCACCAAGGAACCAAAATAGGCTTGAAATTTATGAGGAAAGTCATATAGGTACGATTGAAGTCATAAACTCAGTTGTTAACATGGCGCGGGAGAAAAAATGTAGGATTTTGATTATGGGAGACTTTAATCATAAAGAGATAGATTGGATAAATCTTGACCCACACAGTGGTGAGGACTCCTTTGGGGCAAGATTCCTAGATTGCGTACAAGGGAATTTCCTACACCAACATGTAATGGAACCAACAAGAGCCAGGGGTGGGGATGAGCCATCACTACTTGATCTGGTGTTCACAGATAATGTGTTGGATATTGAAAATATTGAGTATGAACCACCAATTGGAAAGAGTGACCACTGTGTGTTGTTGATGGAGTATATCATTGAAGACATTCTTCCTGAGAGTAGAGGCACTGAGGACATGAGGAGGAACTATCAGAAAGGAGATTACATCAAAATGAATGAGCTTTTTGCAGTTATTGACTGGAGAACCTTATTTTACAACAAATCTGTACAAGAAATGTATGACATCTTTTGTGAGAAATATGGGAAGATAGTAGATTGCTGCATACCTGTCACCAAAGTAGGTGTAATTCATGCCAGAGAGAAATGGTTCGATAATGGGTGTAAAAGAGCTAAGGAGTGGAGAGACAAATGCTGGAAAAGGTATAGGAGGAGAAAAAACATAAATGCCTGGCAAACCTACAAAAGAGCAAGAAACGACTACCTAAGTAAAAGGAGAGAGGCAGAGAAAGATTATGAGAGGGACATCACCAGGAAGGCTAAAGAAAATCCCAAGCTTTTCCACAGCTTTATCAGAGGAAAACTGAAGGTAAAAGAACAGGTTTTAAGGCTAAAGAGAGCGGATGGAAGCATCACTGAGACGGACGAAGAGATCTGCAAAGAATTGAACAAGGAGTTTCAGTCAGTATTTACAGTAGAATATACCCCACCCCCTCAGATTGCAGTGATAGAAGCTCAAGGGCCGGTATTAGAGAACATCAACCTTACAGCCACAGAGGTATGCAAAGCGCTGATGGATTTAGATGTTCATAAAGCTACAGGTCCTGATGACATATCCCCTCATGTGCTTAAAAAATGCGCAAACACAATATCAGTGGCACTAAGTATCATATTTAAGGAGTCATTGGAGTCGGGGGAGATTCCAAGATGCTGGAAACAAGCAAATGTGATACCTATCTTCAAAAAGGGAAGGAGGGATACGGCTCTGAACTATAGACCAGTTTCCTTGACCAGCATAGTTTGCAAACTTATGGAGAAACTACTAAGGAAACATATCTCTCTTCACTTGGAATCCTTCAACTTTTTGTCAGTGAGGCAACATGGCTTCAGAGAAGGAAGATCAACAGTAACAAACTTATTAGAATTTTATGATGAGGTAAGCCAAATCTTACAGGAAAGAGAGGGCTGGGCAGATTGCATATTCCTAGACTTCCAGAAAGCGTTTGACACTGTTCCACATGGGAGACTTATTAGGAAGCTGCAATCAATGGCTAGAATAGGTGGAAATGTCTTGGAATGGATAAAAACTTACTTAGAAGGAAGGGAACAGAGGGTTAGAGTAAGACACTCAGTGTCTGAATGGAGAAGAGTTAGTAGTGGAGTTCCACAGGGTTCAGTTTTAGGGCCACTTTTGTTCCTTGTATATGTAAATGACCTACCAGAGTCTGTAAATTCATTCATGAATATGTTTGCAGATGATGCAAAGATTGTGAAGAAAGTAAAAAACGAGAACAATGGTAGAGAACTTCAGGAGGATCTAAATAATCTGCATGAGTGGTCAGAAAAGTGGCTAATGAAATTCAATACCTCAAAATGTAAGGTAATGAGAATGGGTACAAGTGCAAGAAGGCCCAAGCTTGACTACTCGGTGGCTGGAGTACAACTTCAGGAGACAGAAAATGAGAGAGATCTAGGAGTAAACATATTGGCAGATTTGTCTCCAGAAATACATATAAATGGCGTAGTAAGGGCAGCATATGCATTCTTATCAAATGTAAGGGTAGCCTTCAGGCACATGGACAAGGAAATGTTCAGAAATATTTATGTAACCTATGTGAGGCCAAAACTCGAATATGCAGCCCCCTTTTGGAATCCGCACTTGAAAAAGCACATAGCTAAGCTTGAAAAAGTTCAAAGACATGCCACGAAACTGGTGCCAGAAATACGCAATCTCGGTTATGATGAGAGGCTGAGGGAATTAGACTTGCCATCACTCGAAGCTAGAAGAGTAAGGGGGGATATGGTGACAGTCTTTAAATTCCTTCATGGTTATGATAGAGTGGATAGGGATCGATATTTCGATATGGCTGGCTCTAGAACTAGAGGTCATAGTTTGAAGCTTCGGAAGAAAACTTGTTTGCAGGATGTAAGGAAATACTTTTTCAGTGTAAGAGTAGTTGATAATTGGAATTCGCTAAGCGAGGAGGTAGTTAATGCTACCTCAATCCATAGTTTTAAGGACAGGTATGATAAGTATCACTAAGTCTAAAAATGGAACCGATCAGGAGACGGGAAGATACGAGCTTTGGGCTCTTTCCCGTAAACACAATTAGGTAATCACAATTAGGTAATCACACACACACACACACACACACACACAAACGAACGAACTCTCACAGCTAAGCATACGACATCTTTTCCTAATAGTAAGATATGCTTTATTAAGTAAAAAAATAAAAATTAAAAACATACAAATCAAAATACAGCTTATTCCAACTCATAGTTTCACCTTAGAGGCAAGAAGCACATCCAGAACACTGGACACTTGCTTCACAAAGAAAGTCGTATTTCTTCTTCAAAGTACACATTTTGGCTGGGTTTCCTAGGCTTTCGAAAGCATGCTGGGAATGTCTTCAAATCATAAATTTATAATTATTACACACATCCGTCTTCATGAAATCAGCAAAGTATAAAGTTATATAAGTTTTCTTTTCCTTTTTTTTTCTTTCTGTTCATGGTGTTCATAATAAAACTCGAGTTTTTGCACATTCTTGAATAGAATGGGAAAATGTCTCAACTTGTATTTTGCTTTCTGCATATTTCTTTTCTCATCTTGGTTTTCATTGCAATATAACTGATTACATCAGCTCTTACCCATTTGTAACTACTCTAGAAATTCATGTTGACAGATGACTAAAATCAACCACTCAAACAGTTATATATATATGTAATCATATCTCTTATAGAGATTCCGTTGGGGACTTACTTGATGCAAAAAAAAAAATTTCTTTTTCTTTCTTTTTCGTTTTCTT
This sequence comes from Halocaridina rubra, assembly GCA_037179515.1. Classification (NCBI taxonomy): domain Eukaryota; kingdom Metazoa; phylum Arthropoda; class Malacostraca; order Decapoda; family Atyidae; genus Halocaridina; species Halocaridina rubra. The sequence goes on along the minus strand of JAXCGZ010000558.1, from coordinate 31,117 downwards.
TTTTGAGGAAAGTATTTACAGTCTTTTACCAATATATATATATATATATATATATATATATATATATATATATATATATATATATATATATATATATATATATATATATATATATATATATATATATATATATATATATATATATATATATATATATATATATATATATATATATATATATATATATATATATATATATATATATATATATATATATATATATATATATTGCTTCATAAAAAGTAACGTATAATTTCAGTCTTGTTCTATTCAAATCAATATAATTCACGTTCCTTTCATCCAGTAGTTTCAACTTACACTAGATATTCATATTTAAAATGACCTTCAGTTTCTTTCACTTAATATTAAAAATTTTTACTGAATCAGCTGTGCTCCCCATGACAGTTTCAGTTTCCGTAGGAATATTAGTTTTGGGGATAGTTAACCATGAATGTGGAAGGGTGTGCTCCAAAACTTTGCTGACACAAGTTTTTAAGGAAAGCTCAAGTGAAAACATTATATTTACGGTACTCAAAAGAAGCGTTTTTTAAGGACTTCGGATCCTCTCGTAATTCATCGGTCACGAAACTAAAGTCCTGTATTTTCTTCTCCTTCTCATTATTATTATTATTATTATTATTATTATTATTATTATTATTATTATTATTATTATTATTAGTAATGATGTATTTTCTTCTCCTCATTATTATTATTATTATTATTATTATTATTATTATTATTATTATTATTATTATTATTATTATTATTATTACTATCATTATTATTATTATTATTATTATTATTATTATTAATGATGATAATGAAGATGTTGTGTAAATGCAAGCTTGAACTCATCGTTAAATTTTTCAACTGGTGGCCTTGTGTCATCTATACCCTACTCTCTCTTTTTATTATTATTCTAGAGAATGACAGACCCCATCACTTATTGAGCTACACGGTTCTTGCCACCAATATAAAGTATCCTTAATAATTTCATAAAAAGCTCGCATTTTCCTTTTTAGAGTTCCTCAACTTATCGCAGGTGAGAGATCCACAGCACAATTTCTTGAAAATTCTGCATCATATTTATTTTAGTTCCAGGGTTGTGTGTGTGTGTGTGTTTTTTTTTTTTTTTTGTATGTCTTTGCCAAAAGAGGAAAGAGTAAAATATCTTCAGGTAAATGTCATAGAAATCTCTTATCAACCTCCATTCAGTTACTCGGCTTAGGTGTTTCCTTTGATTTAAAAAAAAAATAAAACACACTAGAATATGATCCTTAAATTGCTTCTCTGAAAATGTGGCCTCAGCTTCCATCTCCTTCCCCCGCCTTTCCTTTAGACGTTATGAATGAAACTCTTGATAAATTTAATTGATTTTGCTCTGAAGTATTTGGTCTAGCTTCTAGAATATCCCATCTGCTGCATTGAGGTTTCGAGTGTGCTTGAATGTTTGCATGTATAATTAGGGGGGGAGGCGTGTATATCTCCTCGAGTATGCGTGGAAATCTTATAAAGAGAGAGATATGCTTCCTTATTCTCTCGCTTGAGCTCATGATCTAAATATATTAGGATCCAATTAATTTGGCAATATAACTGAGTATGTGTAGTAGTCTTGTAAGGACAGACATAGGCTTCCTTACTGTCGTGTCTGTGCTCAGGGTGCATTAGACTTAAATACTACCCTGTTATTTCCATTAGTGCTTTCTTTATACCTACTGAGTTGGTACGGGTCCATGTTGCACCAGGCTCCAGTTATATCTTGCTTTATGTGTGTTCAAGATACTTTGCTGAGTAAGAGGCAGACGCTACTATTATCTTCACATCCTCAACGTGATTAAGTAAGTTTTGCACATTTTTTGTAGCAGAACGGAAGCAGATCATTGTGCTTTCCTTTGCTTCTTAGATGAATTCATTTGAAACTGGTTTTCAGTGTGTCTCATTCAGCAAAAAGGGATTATTATTATTATTATTATTATTATTATTATTATTATTATTATTATTATTATTATAAATTATTTCTTTAGATTATTACGCTCTTTTATTTTGTAGTTGTGATATGAAATGACTTGAGAAGAATTCTTGTAACGATATATCGTTATAAAGGGGTTGGCCGAGTCAAAGCACCCACCCATTCGCCTTTGTTGTACTTTTTGCTAACTCAGCCATATTTCTTTTCACATACGTGCTGCCAATCTCCCTCCACTTTTACTTTCACTCGTTTGACACTCACTCCTATTAAGATACCAAATTTTGTAAGGATCTGTTTGCAGTTTGTGTAAATAGGTATTTACTGATGAGCTTAATAGATGTCGAGTGTATATTATGTACCTCATATATATATATATATATATATATATATATATATATATATATATATATATATATATATATATATATATATATATATATATATATATATATATATATATATATATATATATATATATATATTAAACTAATTGAAAAAATAAGTTTATAGGTGAAGAAACAGAATTGAGACTAAATGGAGTTTGCAGTAAACATTTTTCATAGCACTGGCAAGAGGAAAGAAAAAAAAAAGCTCTATGATACATGCCATTCACATATTAAATATCTAAAGCATAATAAAATAACATTGGAGGGCGTGGGACCCAGAGATTAGGAATAAAAGGAAAATTGCTCTGATAACGCAACCAAAAGGGATGAAAACAGTTATATTTAGAGCATTTACTCTATGCGTGTGTGCGAGCTTAATGGAAGTGGAATACTCATGGCGAAACAACGGACCCAGAAAAAAATAGGATATAAAAGTAAAATTTACTATTTTTTACTACTTGGATTAAGAATGAAATAAAAAACTATATAGGTATCGTACAACATACATATTTACTATCAGACTCTTAGTGAAAGTTCATGGCAACACGAGAGACCAGGAAAAAAGGGATTCAAGAGAGAACGGAGTAATTTCTCCTACGACTTGGAAAAGGAATAAAAACATTTAGTGTATGGTATTTACCCTGAATGTAGCAAGATGAAACACTCGTTAAGAGATATTCTTTGCGCTCGTTTTCTCATAACTTGATGTCTATTTCTCTAGCCAAGCTTTTTATTATGGCAATTTCTCTCTGCTAAGCCTTATGATACAGCACTCATGTGGCAATTGCCTTAAAGAGACTAAAGGACAATAGTTTCCTTTGTCTTGACATTATATTTTTTCCACAGAAGTCAGCTTCGATTTCCCGCTGCAGGAGGTGCAGATATTTAGTGTTAGGCAAAATGTTTGAATTCATTCTTTGTGTTTTTATTTTTTTTTATTCTTAATTTTTAAATGTTCATAGTTACAAGGGCGTCTTTTGTACATTTCTTTCCAATCTTTACTACTGAATGCGTTTTTTTTTTCTTATTGTCCAATATATGTCTATTAATTCTTTTATTCTTCTTAAGTGGTGGGAGTCAAAAGATGACAACACTACACGTGTCGTATTATAGTTCCTATATTCTTATGTTATATATATATATATATATATATATATATATATATATATATATATATATATATATATATATATATATATATATATATATATATATATATATATATATATATATATATATATATATATTTTGGAAGGGGGATTGGGAGCCGTTTCTCACTGACCCTAAGAGACGCGGTTGTTCTATGAAAGAATCTTACATAATAAGCAAAAGAAGTCCTTCAAGTAGAGTACATCTAATGATAAATGAACTCTGAATGCTTAAAAGGCCTTTATATATATTGCCTTCATGTTTGCGTTCAGCTTATATCGGAATTTGGGGGTTATCCTTCCAATTAGTTCGAAATAGAGATATTATGAGAGACGAGCAGAGAGAGAGAGAGAGAGGAGAGAGAGAGAGAGAGAGAGAGAGAGAGAGAGAGAGAGAGAGAGAGAGAGAGAGAGAGAGAGAGAGAGAGAGAGAGAGAGAGAACACTGAAAAAGAGGGATAAACGGAATCTAAAAATACACCGGTAGGAAAGAATATATAAAGAGATAATGTGAGGTAAAAGAGAGCGATGACTTCTTTATATTATAATGAATATCAGTAATTAATTGCATTTATACTCAACATTCAATTATTTATAAAATATTCTCTGGAGTACTTACGTACTCAACCACTGAGCTACTGTGGCCCCCATAAATCCGAGATATATTATCTTTAGTAATAATTATATTTAGTAAGAATAAAATTTCCCCCTTAGGGAGGGGGGCAAGAATACTTCCTTCGTGCCCCTGCGTGAATTAAAAGCCGACTCAATGGGGCGGAGCGAGGAGACTGGAAATCCCCTCCTCTGTATTTACTTCCCACAAAAAGTCAAAGAAGTTTCTTTGGCTCTGCCACCCCCCTTATAAGGGGGAATGTGGCTTTGGTATATGGATGGATGGACAAATTATTATATAATTTGATAAGAGGACATATGAGAAATTATATTGGATAAGCAGTTATATATGAAAAATTTAATTTATGTAGCTGAACACATCACGAACTGAAATCTTCAACCATTAACATATTGTATATATTACTACAACCTATTTCATTATCTTAATGGAATCTCGCTCTAACTTACGCGTCCCAAGCCATGTATTTTTGTAGTCCTCCAATATGTTATTAGTCTTGGTAATTACAATGATAATAATAGTGATAATCTCGTATTATCTAGAATATATCAACATATGTATGATTATCATCGTAAGATATACACTTGGAAAGGTTATGGCTGCGGGTTTTTATAGTAGTTGTCTTCAGAATTAAAGACAGTATATATATATATATATATATATATATATATATATATATATATATATATATATATATATATATATATAGAGTGGATAGGGATCGATATTTTGATATGGCTGGCTCTAGAACTAGAGGTCATAGTTTGAAGCTTCGTAAGAAAACTTCTTTGCAGGATGTAAGGAAATACTTTTTCAGTGTAAGAGTAGTTGATAATTGGAATTGGCTAAGCGAGGAGGTAGTTAATGGTATCTCAATCCATAGTTTTAAGGACAGGTATGATAAGTATGACTAAGTATAAAATGGAACCGATCCGGAGACGGGAAGATACGAGCTTTGGGCTCTTTCCCGTAAACACAATTAGGTAATCACACACACACACACACACACACACACACACACACACACACACACACACATATATATATATATATATATATATATATATATATATATATATATATATATATATATATATATATATATATATATATATATATATGCATGTGTGTGTGTGAAAGAGAGAGAGAGCGACTATTTTCTATTAAGGGCTAGGACGGTGGCTTCTTACGAAGGGCTTTGGTTTTAGCAGTGTGACCGTAACCCTGACTGAATGCCCTTTCTAACCTTAGACTGTGGCGAGTGTCGAGCCGACGACCTGAGGAATTATAATTCCGAGAGTTACCACCTAGCATCGGCGGTCACATATAAACATATATATTTTCCTTTTTTATGAGTATTACACCAGGACGGGCGAAGAAAGTTGCCCCTATCGGGCCTAGTCACGGAAAAACATAAAGCACAGAGAAACAGAGGTGGGGAGTCCTGTGACTTTCTTAGATGTGAAGGAAAAGCAAGTGTTTTGTAAAGAATACGCAAGAATTTTCTGTATTGATGTGGGCATAGAAGAGGATCCGTAACTGACAATAGGCTTAACATCGATCTGTCCAGGATAATCCTATTTAACTCTAAATGACCTTCAGCAGTATTATCATATATATATATATATATATATATATATATATATATATATATATATATATATATATATATATATATATATATATATATATATATATATATATATATATATATATATATATATCAGTTAAACAAGGTTACTGCTATATTGGGTATATACATACCAATTAAACGAGTTTACTGCTATATCGAGTGCACATTGGCTTTCTTACAAATGTAATGTTGTTTGTAAAAGCAAAGGAAGCATAATGAAAATTGAAATGATATATAATGAATGTAAGAAAAAGCTTTCCATATGAGCCATTAAAAGATGGAAAGGTGGCAGTGACCAGATATGGTGATAAACTTGTCTTTTGAAGAAAAACATTATGTGAGGCAGGAAGAATCTACTTGGAGTGAGTTCCAAAGTCTGTTAATATAAGGATAGATGGAGGGTTTCTTTGCAAACAGTCTTGATTTATCTGGTGCAGTATTATAGAAGTGTAATGGTTTCCATGACAAATGTATCTTACTCTAGACAGAGGTCGTGTAACACAGGCACTCAACGCTGCTGAGGACCAACATAATATCTGTGGCATCACAGAAAAACAGGAAATGTGATGCAACAGTGTATGAGATTCGATGTCGTATATTGGTCCTGAAGACTTGACAAACACTTTTTGACTCAATCCTATCAAGAATATTAAAGAGGATTTGTTATTTTGATTCCTGTCCGTGAAACGGGATTGGACAGCTACCGATATGTTTGTTTACATAAACTTGCTGTACTAAATTTGAATTCTACAGTAGTGTTAGTTATACATGATATTTAGAGCAGAATTGAGCAAAGAAATAATATCAATGCTGAAAATAGAGGCCTTACTGGAATAGAAAACACAATATATGACTAGAAACGCTACAGATACCTTAATGGGATATTCATTTTCATCGAAGAGGATCAGCCATAAACCTTAATAAGAGATGCTCGAAATGCAGATCCAACCACAGAATGAAAAGAAAAAAAAATCCACAGAAGAAGCTTAGCATATTCACTGCAATTAAATAGACAGCATATGACTCTAAGGATTCAGAAAAATGTATAGCATTGTTCAATGTTTTTTTTTTCTTATTCCATTTACTATCTGTAAAAAAAAAAAAAAACTGATAGACAATACTATCCAGAATGCAGCTACTTAGAAGTTGCTCTCTTGGAATTTGCACTTTTACCTAAATGCCTGAAGAGCTCTAACAGTAGACATGCAATTGTAATTGTAAATGAAAATTGATACATATGGTAGAATATATATTAAAATGATACATCAGTTTCATTACACTTGCAGATGTTATTATATTTTTTTTAAAATTGTTTATCACTATTACAGTTTAACAAAGTTTTGCATGGCATTATGATATAAACAGGAGCTCGTTTACATTTAAATGATAAGCTGATAAGAAATAAAATAACATTAGTTAATGCCGTCGTTACGCCTGCCTTCATTTGATTTTCATAATTCCATAGTCGGTTCATATACGCTAGGCAAGATATTTAAAAGAAGTCTTAAATACATGCTGCTATTACAGCATAAAAGATTTTATTGAGCTAGATATTAACGTGTTTTCATGTTCACATACAGTTCATGAGATTGCTGAAAAAAAAAATTATCGTATTCCTGAATATATATAAATGAACTCCATTCATTGCAATGGAAACTTAGAGAGACATACTAAAATAGGCTGACACATTAAAACCATCATTTAGAAAATTGTTTTTGCTCACTTATATCCAGATATATATTACAGATGTTCAAACAAGGTTTTCAGTTAGTCGATATGAAATCAAATGGCGTTATATCTCTCAGTAATGTAAACTATGAGTGACGTTCTACACACATATTGTCACATCAAATAGCTATTTTTCAGCAAGCTCTCGTTCTGCAGTTTTCAAGATTTAGATTAGAAATAATAAAAAACATGTCCTTCATCTCTCACCAGAGTAAGCCTGAAAGAAACATGCTAAAAATAGGCTATCACATCAGAGTTATATTAATAGCTTTCATGATAGGATTTCGATGAGTTCCCCTGCAGGCAATTATTCCTTCATGAAAGAATATATATAAAAATAAATGTCGCTATTTCATCACGAGTCATCTTATTGGTAAAACATACCTTTGCTTGAATATTGTTTGTGCAAGCTAAAATATCACTTCTCTATTAAGAAAGTTTATTATAGTCAAAGCTAAATGTCATGTTGCATGTTAACACGGGAGGTGTACAACCTATTTACTGACCATGAGCGAATGGTGTCACTAGATCCACTTAAGTTCCAGGGACCGCCCTATAAGGTATGCCATTACCTTATCTTTCTTATCCCCGAAAGACTCTGCTAAAGATGTATGAGGCATCTTGGAGAGTCGAAATCGAGGCATACTGCCTGTGAGCCATGTATCAGATCCTCTAAGCTACTTAAGGGAGTTTTAACTGTCTTGATTCTCTATTCTCATATGTATTATTCATACCATTTACGTATTCGTAGTCGGTAAATCGTAGGATATGAAATTTCACCATATATCCAAAGACATATTACCAAAGGTTGACTTTTATAGAATGTTCTGGAAGATACGCTATACTTTTTCCCCTTATAGTTTAGAAGGCCTTCCTGATAAAAAAATAAAAAAACACTTTCATTATGGCAATCCAACACTTAGCACTCCTAAGGGTAGTCTTATTCTCCAGAGGTAATACAATATTAGGAAAGGGAAGCTCTTCTGTTCCTCAAAGTTTGTTCAAACATAGATCGCATTTCTTAAACAAAATTATATTATGAGTTTCGTGTTACACTTCGAACCCTTGTTAAGAAGAAGTTGTGGCGTTGATTCAGAGATTGTTTCGTAGGGCTATATTTCAA
>JAXCGZ010000558.1:0-20000 GCA_037179515.1 Halocaridina rubra | reverse complement strand
ATTTTAGTATTATTGATATTCCGTTTCTAGAAAATATATTGTCTAGGTGTAGAGATACAGAGCAGGTATAAGCCTGCCTATTTTAGTGCCTGACTTCATTCACAGTTTCTATAGCAATGACCTTCTGTCCTTGTGACATCATAGACGTGGCAACTGACGTAGGCTCGTACTCGAATCCTGAGGAATGTTGTTTTAATAATTAACCCTCCAAAGCTATGGAAGTCCTTTTATGTGCTTTGGGTCAGTTAATTTGTATTAGAAAAGTCGATTCACATTATAAAAATATATGTTTCAGCGAGAATAGTATTACCATATGTGTACTCAAAATACCCGTTGAGTTGGCAGAAACCATGAATATACAGTCACAATTACTGGCCTGCACATCCTCGCACACATGCAATTTTTGTATTCACTCAAGGAATGAGATGAGGTCGGAGTCGGAGTCGGATCCATTGCTATGACAGACCAGTCGTTAACTCAGCAAGCCATGGAAGTGTTTTACATGCTCTCGAGCACAATTAAGTTATTATTAAAAAGACTATGGAAACAAATTTGAAATACATATTCATTTTTAGAACGAAGGTAAAGTTTTCAAATATGTACTCGTTTTACCAGCTGAGTTGGCAGCTTATGAGAATGAACAGGTACTGTCATTTATACTTAGTGTACATGATTATCTCAAAAATTATGTTTTCCAAGTTAAGTAAGAGCCTGCCTCGAATAAGGATTCTTTAGAACGCGCAAACAAGCTCCGGAAGTGTCTCTCATATCATCTTAGTTAATTAATTAGTATTAAAATCGATTAATAAGACAAATGTCCCAAGTTATGAAAACTTGAGTTTCTTTTATCGTGAACAATCTATTTTCGATTTATTTCAATGAAGAGAGTAGTAAGTAATGACCTCAATTCCATGTTGTCATTCAATTTGACCTCATTATTCTTAAATAAACTTTGATTACGTGAAAATAATATATTCCCCATGGGGTTCGAATTTCGTGGAAGGAAAATTATTAATTCATTGTTAGACGGAATAAAAACTGTTTTTGGAGAATAAAAATTAGGTTGCTGAAGGAAATTTTAGTACATAATGTCTTTTCCTTTTTGCACATTCACTTTAATGGTCTCTTAAAGTCATACAAAAATAAATGTAATACCTATAACATTATCTGTGTACATACACTGTGACAGTGAAGATAACTATTATTTAATGAAGAGGCTTATTGTATATTTCACTTGTTTTTCTACTGAGCAAGAGCAGACACCCGAAAGAGCAGACTCTGCTTTCAGCTGAAATGAGTTACAACACTGAACCTTATCTGGAGAATCTGCTAGGTTTTAAGCAGTGGAAACAACCATTCTGTAAATTCTTCCCAATGATTAAATTCCATCACCTTCTCTCTTATCTCTTCTCCTTCTTCGCCTATTCCTCCTCCTCCTTCTCCTTCCAATTTATCTTTCCTTTGCTGCTCACCCTTTTCCAGATCTACGATTAGCAGTATAATCTGTAATTCCAAGATGATTATTCTATCAGAAGTGAATCCTTTGACTGCTCATGAAATTCCAATTAATATTTGCTCGCTGATCTCTGATGGAAATTATTAGGAGGTTTAGGGAATATCTCACTCGAAGGGAAATATGAAAGATTACCTCAAGGGAATCTGTCTGTACTATGCTATAGCAGTGATTTAGTAATATATATTTGTATCGTCTGCAAGGAGTTGAGAACCCAAGTATTGCATGGTTTTGTAATTTGTATTTGTATTTCTCGTTAATGTTAATTATGTGTACTGTGTTGCAGCAATGCCATTTTGTATTTTATGTATGCCCTGGAAAGAACATTAAAAATAAAATAAGATTACCCTTTAATATGCATTTGGACCCATATTGAACTATGCTCCAGAAGTTAATTTTTACTATATACCTGTATTGCCCAAGGAGCTAAGAGGAGTTCTTGAGGTATGTGCGGGTCGTGGTAAATGCGTGTTCGGGTCGTGGTAAATGCGTGTTTCTTTGCTCGGTCACCCTCCTTAAAAGGGGAATGAAGCTATGTATGTGTATGTACTATTATAGTAAAGGAACAAACTTGATAACCCTTAGAGAATTGAAGAATTTTTAATTCATTATCACTTTCAAGAGCCTTTGCTCGCATTCTGAGAAGTGTTACGATAATAAAAGAGGAAATTGAAAGTAATGAATCACGAAAATCATTATTTGTTAAAATCATTATATGCATTTCCCATGACCATATAGGGACGTTGTTTGACACTGTGCTCTTGGAGACCTTTTTTTTTTTCCTGACGCCAACAGGCTCCAATGAACCTGATTCACAATTAAAATAAGTCACCGTTCAAACCCATATTGGGATATCTTAGTGCGCGCTTAGACCCATACGCAAACACATATACATTCGTATTTTAGACTGATGCATATAAATACATATAGTACATTCATGATAACTGCTTAAAAGTTTAGATATATTCCTATATACTTATTCCTTGTTGCAATCTATCTTCTCTACAAACACCCGCGCGCACACACATATATATTATGATTTTTATTGTACAAGGTAGATGCGATAGAGATGAAATTTATATTTGAGCTCACACACACACACACACACACACACACACACACACACACACACACACACACACACACACACACACACACACACACACACACACACACACACATATATACTTATATATGTGTGTGTGTGTGTGTGTGTGTGTGTGTGTGTGTGTGTGTGTGTGTGTGTGTGTGTGTGTATGTAAAACTGTTTCTCAGTAAATCTAACATAATATCTCAACTACTATCTATATCTGGTCTTGTCATTTCAACTCCAAAAACAAAGTACTTTTCCAGTATCTCGCAAGAGCCTCACCTTGTATTAAGCAATCAAATGGTTAAGGTGTGCGAAAATCACAAATATTTGGGAATACCAGTTCCTTCTCCCCCTCACACAGAGTATGTCAAAGATTTGTGTGAAAGACTGCAACAGAGACTCAGACCGTTAAAGCTTCTTGCCAATAGGGTATCTGGTGTTGGAATTAACATATGCCGAACTTTCTATCTCGCATATGTCAGGTCATTAGTCGACTATCACACCCTGCAGCTCTGTACTATGACTACCTCTATCTTAAGACCCTTAGAAAAAATTCAGAACAAAGCTATGAGGATTATTCTTGGCTGCCCTATGAGCACCAGAATTATAAATATGCAACATGAATTAAACCTCCCACCTTTGATAGAACATATCAAACAGTCAGCTGTGATATTTGGAGTTAAATTAGCGAAATCAGCTCAGCCTCATCCATGTAATGCTGGTCATTTGCAAGGGCCGCAGTCAGCGCCAACAATCATTAAATCACTAATAAAAAGTAACATACAGTATGAAAGACAAATTCACCCCAAAATATTTAAGCTTATAACCAATGAGACAAAAAAACATAATGTAACACTCTTTACTGAGAGTGGTCCTGCACGATTAATAAATCCTTGCAAGAGGATTGGGCCAGAAATTCTCTTTCCAATATTATCATCTGGTCCGAATGTTGCTCCAATTATTAAAAAACATCAATGGTTAGATGAAATTGAAGCCTTTATTGAAACTAGTTTCCCAACTAACAATGAAACACTCTGCATTTACACTGATGGGTCTCACACAAGCAGTACAGGAGGGTCTGGGTGCAGCATTATAGTTTATGAAAATTTTGAAGGGCAGCAAATATTTGACAAAGCACTGAGTATGCCAAAATGGTCATCAATCACCGAATGTGAAATTGTTGGTCTAAAACTTGCTATTGAACATGCTCTCAGTGCTAGGAAAAATGCTATCATATTCTGTGACTCGCAGAGTGCGCTTCTGTCACTGAGATCATTAAAAAGCTCCTACAAAACTCACATGGCTGAAATTCAAGAGGCTCTTATTGATTGCGCAAAACTTAAACTCCAAGTTAAGTTTTCATGGGTACCCTCCCATGTTGGGATAGTAGGTAATGAAAAGGCTGACAGGCTGGCAAAAATGGCAACTGAGAGTTCAGTGTCTGAATCTATAACCACACTGACTCAGTTTAAAACAATGTTGTATAATGAGATTATGGAAGAGCAAGAACTTTCTACACTCACACAACATGTAAGCAGCTGTTCGATCCAACATTATGAAAACTTCAGAAGGCTGAGACACAAATACAGCATGGGTAAAATGCTTACAGGTGACTGTGATAGAGTTGCTGCCCGTATAAGACTTGGTTATAGAAATATATGGGAGGTGAATTGCGAGAAAACTGGTAGAAAGCACCCAGAACACTCAAAATGCCATTTATGTGAGTGTGAAGGGGGCAACAATTTAGTACACTACATTACAGAGTGCACAAAGCTTAAGGACTTCAGACCTCTTGGTCTGAGCTACTTTGAACTTTGTGTGCACTTTTGCAACCCAGAGAACTTATATCCTGTACTTAGTGTATACCCAACGTTGAAAATGTAATTCTTTTACCCTCTTCTCCGTCTACATCCTTTCCCACATTTATGTGGGGTCGATGTTTCTGGTCAGTTTTCTCCATTTATTTCTGTCCCATACCTCATCACCCAACAAACCGTTAGACCTCAGGTCATCATTGATGCAATCCATCCACCTACGCATTGGTCTCCCTCTCCTTCTACCCTGTATATCCATTTCCATCACCCTCCTCCCAACATACTGTTCATCCCTTCTAACGACATGACCATACCATCTTAGTCTACTTTCTTGTATATTATCTGATATTTCTATAACTTTGAGAGAGAGAGAAAAAAAAAGGGAAAGGTGGAGGGAATACCTTCTCTCTCTCTCTCTCTCTCTCCTCTCTCTCTCTCTCTCTCTCTCTCTCTCTCTCTCTCTCTCTCTCTCTCTCTCTCTCTCTCTCTCTCTCTCTCTCTCTCTCCCCATATGCCTTTTATATACATAAGCCACTTTTCCCCTTATAAGGTGAGTGGCTGAGTAAAGGAATAATGCTCTGACTTTCTGGGAAGAGAAAGTACAGAGAAGGGTTCTTTCATTCCCTTCGCTCCGCCACACTTAGTCTACTCTTACGACACGCAGGGGAACATGGAGGAAGTATTCTAACCCCCTCCCTCAGGAGCTCATATGTATGTATATGTGTACATGTATGTGTATATGTATATGTATATATGTATGTATTTATATGTATATATGTATGATATGGATGTGTATATGTATATGTATGTGTATGTCTATATGTATCAATAATTACTACTTTTGATTCATAACTCTATCTATATGCAAAAGCTGTAGTAGTGATGATGGTAATAATAATAATAATAATAATAATAATAATAATAATAATAATAATAATAATAATAATAATAATAATGATGATAATAATAATCATGATGGTGGTAGCAATGGTTGTGATAATAGTGATAATGGATTAATTGACGTAATTCTCTTTCACGTACATAATTTGAAGGGTAGAGAAGGGGAAGGGCTTTCAGTCTTTCTCTTTCTTTTCCTTCCAAATTTATCTTCCATTATATGGCACTGTGTTTATGTGTATGTATGTATGTATGTTCAGGTTTATATGTGTACGTATATGCGATTAAGTACATGCACTTTCCTCTGCTGTGTTACCCTCAGATGACAATGATGTGTATGAGTATGCATGGATGTGTCTTTATCTGTGGTAAGGACGAATAACTCCTTTTGCTGAAATGAATACCACAAACTCTCTCCTCTCTCTCTCTCTCTCTCTCTCTCTCTCTCTCTCTCTCTCTCTCTCTCTCTCTCTCTCTCTCTCTCTCTCTCTCTCTCTCTCTCTCTCTCTCTCTCCTTGATATGTATGGCTATGAAGCCCCAGTGGTGTTTCTATTGCTCATCTAATTAATGCATGCATATATATATATGTATGTATGTGTATGTGTATGTATGTGTATATGTGTATGTATGTGTATATATGTATGTATATGTATATATATGTATATGTATGTGTATGTATATGTGTATGTGTATGTATATGTATATTTACCTACTTATTATTCTAACCTGAAAATTGTTATTCTATATCTGCTTCAAATTGTCTGCAGTAGTACCGTTGGAAAGTGAAATGTAACTTAAATGATAGCACTCAACAAGGGCTATTGAAAATATTGTCACAATGATTACTCTTCAAGTACTCTTCAATTATTACACTATATTTTATTATTAATTACTTGCTATGATATTTAAAATTAATTGCAAATTCTATTAGTATGTTATTTATACATAACCAAATATATTGTAATGTTTATCAACTGCAATATGACTGGGAGTGCCCATGTGCACATGTCCCCATGTACAGTTATCTGAATAAATAAAAAAAAAAATACTATCTATATCCTCCTTTCCACCCTCAAAGTCATCATCAAGCAATGTCATTGCTTGCCTTGAAAACTGGAACTTAGGAGACCTAGGGTTCTTGTTTATGACTCATATTTTTTCATGTTATTAGCATTGTCTATAATTCTCATCTCAGTTTTATTATCTCATGTGTCTGACAGTGATGAGGTCATATTAAAAATGGAAATAATTATCTTTAAATCAGCTTAATGGAGAGGGAGAGGGTTAATTAGGAGGTCATTGACAGGTGAAAATGAGGTGAAACCATTCTCTCGCCAGAACACTCATTTTCAGCATCATATTGGACTGATTAGTGCAGGATCATTAAATGGAATGATATTTGTGAACTGTCACAAACGTTATAGAAAAAAATACAAAATAAATATCTTAATAATCATATTAAAAATTATAACATAAAATCAACAGATAGAACATTGGTATTTTGATTTTCAAAAATTTACGAAAATGGAGTTAAAGAAAGTTTTCAAAATTATTGTCAAAGAATAAATTTCATAGATATGTTGGTTTCTCGTGATTTATTCATCAAATCATGAAGGATTTTGTTCACACCAGTAGTTAAATCGACCCTTTGCGTTCGAGAAAGCCGGCAACCACCGCGCACAGTCGCAACCGTGGGTGTGCCGGCTAGAAAGTCACGAATCGGCAGCTACGCCGGTGGGCCATTCACATGTGGCTGCGAAGCTTGTAAAAACTTGTTAGATTTTTAGATAAGATTGTTTTTCTAGATATGCACCTTATCATACAGGGTCTGTGGTCACTTTGTAACTAACTGAATAAAATAACCTTCCATGTAGCTTTTCTTATATATATATATATATATATATATATATATATATATATATATATATATATATATATATATATATATATATATATATATATATATAAGAGAGAGAGAGAGAGAGAGAGAGAGAGAGAGAGAGAGAGGATCAACTGAAGAATTTCCCCCCAGAGTGATCGGCGTAACAATTTTCCCCAATTGAACTCAAAGACAACAACATTATTCAGATTAGGTTAGATTAGGTTGGTCTTGCTAATGATTGTAAGGGATAAAAAGTTAGATTATACTGTGTATGCAATACTACGTTTGTTATGCCGACCAATATTGACCTCTACTTGAATTAATCCATAATTCTGTGACTTATCCAGATGGATAACCTATCCTAGCCTAACCTAACCTAATATGAATAATGTTGTTGTCTTTGAGTTCAATTCCTTCCAATAACTCATTTGACAATCTGGTTTTTAATCGCGCAAAAGTACCGGACTCGACACCGACCCGGGCCCCCATGTGTGATCAGCTGAAGAATCTCCCCCTAACTCATATCAACTGCAGAACCTCCCCCCTGGGTGTGTCTGGGGGGAGATTCTTCAGTTGATCATATATATATATATATATATATATATATATATATATATATATATATATATATATATATATATATATTTATATATAACATCTAATAAGCGCATTACCATATATATATATATATATATATATATATATATATATATATATATATATATATATATATATATATATATATATATATATATATATATATATATATATATATATATATATATGTATATATATATGGTAGGAAAAGCCCATTAAATTAAACAACGAATATATATATATATATATATATATATATATATATATATATATATATATATATATATATATATATATATATATATATATATATATATATATATGAATCATTTTTTACCCCGACCGGGACTCGAACCTAGGACTTATGATTACTAAGTCAAGGCGCTACCACTACACCACAGAAGGTTAAAAGGAATCCAACCTTATAGCTTATATCTGCTATACTTAGGAATGAACGCATTCTAATTGAATGCCACTATGTTCATATTACAGATTCCCCAACCTCACTCGTGGCTTCATTTTAGCATTTAATTCAATTCCCAATCTCATTCGGGCCATGAAATACAAATAAGCACATTACATATGTGAAAACATGAATCATTTTTTACCCCGACCGGGACTCGAACCTAGGACTTATGATTACTAAGTCAAGGCGCTACCACTACACCACAGAAGGTTAAAAGGAATCCAACCTTATAGCTAATATCTGCTATACTTAGGAATGAACGCATTCTAACTGAATGCCACTATGTTCATATTACAGATTCCCCAACCTCACTCGTGGCTTCATTTTAGCATTTAATTCAATTCTTAATCTCCTTTTAACCTTCTGTGGTGTAGTGGTAGCGCCTTGACTTAGTAATCATAAGTCCTAGGTTCGAGTCCCGGTCGGGGTAAAAAGAAAATGATTCATGTTTTCACATATGTAATGTGCTTATATATATATATATATATATATATATATATATATATATATATATATATATATATATATATATATATATATATATATATATATATATATATATATATATAAGGTACTCATTAATTTCGTGACCTTAAGGTCACGAAATTAATAAGCTCTTTATATATATATATATATATATATATATATATATATATATATATATATATATATATATATATATATATATATATATATATATATATATATATATATATATATATTCTTCCTTCGACCTTATTAATCCCACTGAATAGCAGGGTCGGCCGCTCGAGTCTACTTCCTCCACTTGTTTCTATCCCTTGCATCTCCCTCCTCCAATCCAACTTCAACCACATCCCTCCCCACCACGTCCATGCATTTGATCCGCTGGCGCTCCACACAACCCTTCTCCCTATCACTGGCATGTTCTTAGCTCTCCTGATTGGCTCTTCCTCCCCTCTTCTTACTACATGACCATACTATCTCAGACGAGCTTCCCTAGCCTTCTCTATGACATTACAAATTCCACACATTCTTCTTATATCTCGACTCTCCCTCCTCTCCAGTAATGATATTCCAGCAATCCATCTAACCATCCTTATTTCTGTTCTCTCCAACAGTCCCTCCTCTCTCCTCCTAAGTGACCAAGCTTCTGCCCCATATAGCAGTACAGGCCTAACCATTGTCTTGAATATTTTCATTCTGAGTTTATATATATATATATATATATATATATATATATATATATATATATATATATATATATATATATATATATATATGTGTGTGTGTGTATATATATATATATATATATATATATATATATATATATATATATATATATATATATATATATATATATATATATATATATATATATATATATATATATATATATATATATGTGTGTGTGTGTATATATATATATATATATATATATATATATATATATATATATATATATATATATATATATATATATATATATATATATATATATATATATATATATATATATATATATATATATATATATATATATATATATATATATATATATATATATATATATATATATATATATATATATATATATATATATATATATATATATATATATATATATATATATATATATATATATATTCATATATATTCGTTGTTTTATTTAATGGGTTTTTCCTACCATTTTAGACTGTATGTTAACAGTTCAGTGTTGTTTAATATATATATATATATATATATATATATATATATATATATATATATATATATATATATATATATATATATATATATATATATATATATATGGTAGCGCCTTGGCTTAGTAATTATAAGTTCTAGGTTCAAGTCCCGGTTGGGGTAAAAATGATACATGTTTTCACGTATAGTAATGGGCTTATTTGAATATTGTTGGTCCCGAATGAGATTGGGAGTTGAATTAAATGCGAAAACGAAACCACGAGTGAGGTTGGGGGAAACTGTAATATGAACATAGTGGCATTCAGATAGAATGCGTTCGTTCCTAGTATAGCAGATATAAGCTGTAAGGTCTGTTTCCCTTTTAGACTTTCTATGGTGTAGTTGGTAGCTCCTTGGCTTAGTGATTCAAAGTCCTAGGTTCAAGTCCCGGTCGGGGTAAACATTATTCATATATATATATATATATATATATATATATATATATATATATATATATATATATATATATATATATATATATATATATATATAATAGCAACTTATATTAGAAAGCTTTGCAACTTTCTAATGATAATATATCTATAATCAACAACACAGATACTTATATAAAAGTGTTAATCATGTTGAATTATTTACAAATAAAAGTAGCTGTTACAATATAGATTAAATGCCAAAATTACAAGAGGAGCGATTGGGGTGAATTGGCTTCAGGTGAATGTGTGTGTTTTTACATACATACATACATACATACATATATATATATATATATATATATATATATATATATATATATATATATATATATATATATATATATATATATATATATATATATATATATATATATATATACATATATATATATATAACTAGGCAAGCACATTACATATGTGAAAACATGAATAATTTTTTATATATATATATATATATATATATATATATATATATATATATATATATATATATATATATATATATATATATATATATATATATATATATATATATATAGTATATAGGGTCCTACCATTTTAGACTGTTTTAACAGTTCAGCGTTATTAATATATATATATATATATATATATATATATATATATATATATATATATATATATATATATATATATATATATATATATATATATATATATATATATATATATATATATATATATATATATATATATATATATAAAGGCATGTACAATTCTCTCTTTTAAGGTTACTTCCATATTTTCAGTTGATGGAGGTAGCCATATACCCAATGTGAAACCCATCCCTTTTTCCATGTGCACTGAAATGACACATTATTGTAAGACTTCATTTTCCCTCAGTGAAATTTTCCCTCCACGTTGCTATCAGGAAGGGTACCTCACATCGTTAAGTAACATCTTCAACAGAATAAGACTCTAATAATTAGAATTAATGTTGGATATGGTTTCAGAGTAATAGTTCATTTAACAATATTTATCCTCTAGCGCACACGCATAAGAGTAAATCATCAAGATAACTTCATTTTTGTTATTCCACAAGAACTTATACGCACTCAAGCAATATGAAAAAAAAAACTTGAAAATCAAAAGAAAACTAATTTTAGTGACTACGTAGGTAAAAAAAAAAAAAAAAACTTTGACATTCAATATTACCAACTTGACGAAAATATGATTACGGAATTATTTTGCCATTTAGAAATTTCATGCAGTATATGTCAGGATATTTATAGAAACTATTTTTGCAAGAGACAAGCGCTTACTATTAGGAACTTCGAAGCTGCAAAATTACTTACATTTTAGGAATTAATATATATTCTTCTCAAATTCAGAATTCGTAGAGATTTCAATACTGATGACGCCATGACGTCATGGCCACGTACGAAGAATATAATTTTGGAGATTTTTTTTCTTCTGCTTATGCTTATCTTTTTTCTCTATGCAGGATCTACTTCATATAATATATTGCATATTTCATGTGTTTTTAGCCAAATAATGATTTGTGAAATCAAATATGTCTTTTGATACCACTTAAGGAGGATAAAAACAGAACTATCCGTGTTCAGACACATCATCCTCAGCGCTGTCAACTAGACCCACAACATCAGACGATTTTCAGTGGTTGATTTCGTATCATCGGTGAAGTGATTTGAATTCATTGTGGTTACGTGACATTTACATACGGATTGTGACGAATTGCTACTCACTAATGGGAATGGATCACCATCCAAGGTTATTACAGTCATTGTTAATTTTAAAGCCGAGAATTAATTTTTTTTTTATCTATAATACGTCGTTCTAATGTTTTCAATATTGACACCCAATTTATCCGATATTATTGTGGTGTTGCACCATAAAAGGTTTGATTTAGTTTCCTATATATTGAAAAGGTATTAAAGAAGACCAAAATTGTTGCACCATTACAGCTCCAAGGTTGGCTTAGGCTTGGTTGAGTTAGGTTAGGTTGCTTACCTGCTGGTTATCATTTGAAGCCAAAATTATGTTATGTTATCAGACTTTTGCATCCTGTGGGTTGGGTTGGGTGAGGTTAGGTTGCTTGCATGTTGGTAGTATATAAATCAAGATCAAAATAACCATTTTTTCTTTTTTGCATTGTGACACCTTGAGGATTAGATTAGGCTAAGTGGGGTTGGGTGAGGTTAGGTTGCTTAATTGCTGGTCATCTTTAAATCTAAAATGATTTGATGTTATTTCCCCATTACACCTGGGAGGTTACATTAGGTGAGGTTAGATTGGGTTGCTATTGTCTTGGTAATCAGTAAATTGATAAAAAAAAAGTTTTATCGCACTCTTATTACGCAGAAGCTGGGTTATGTTGTTTATATGTTGATCATCTTTTTAGTACTGTATAACTTAAATGACAAGGTATTATGGCACTTTTGCACTTGAAAGGCTAGGTTAGGAGGGGTTGGGTTGCATGCTTGTTTGTAATTTTTAGACTAAACCTAAATAATAGGGTATTATTGCACTTTTACACCTTGAAGTTTTGTTTAATTTGGGTTGGGTTGCATAAGTGTTGATTATCAGTGTAACCAACCAAATTGATTTGATTGTATTGCACTACTTAGATTGTCTCGGCCAGGCTGTGATTAGAATGTTGATGGTTTTTGGGAATGCCCATATTGGTCTCAAATTCATACTGTTGTAAAGGTAAAATTTTATCAAGTCTCTTGAGATTTTAATTTTGATGGATATTTTTTTTATATTCCATAATCTTAAGCTACTGCCTAGTGAAATTAGAATTATTTGACCTAAAAGACTTAATATTACTCAGTCACTATATCACATGTGTTTCAGTATTCTGCGTTTACCTGCCTTCATTAAAGCAATATAGCCTAAGCAATGATGTTTAATGTTATTGGCCTAATTTGTTGCAATAACTTTTTATATTTAAGAGGCCGTGTTGAGAGGAACTTATTGACGATGAGATGCACTTCATCACTAAAAGATGGCCATGATCATTATTGAGGTTGAAGAAAATATGGAAGTCCTTTTATTCTGCCAAACAGTACATTTCTATATTACTTGCATGGCGTATCTGAAGGGCATCTTGAAAAGCTGTTGGGTTATTGTGCCTTTTTATTGCTTCCATAATGGACAAGAAATAAATGTGTATTACTCTTTTGAATTCACTAATGTTATCACTGTGTCAAGTCACAAAAGATCATCAGTAATTCTCTGCAACTTTGCCTTCTAGCAACACTGTAATCCTGTTCTTTCCAGCCTGGCATTGGCTGGCCTCTTTATGGATGACAATATTTTCAGGTTATCATTACCAGAAATATGAAGGCTTCATCCATAAAAATCTGTTTGAGAAAATATCCATTCTCCACAAGAGTTCATCCAAAATTCCTATACAATTCTATCACAGTGTTTGTTATCTTTTACACAACGAGATATTGTACTCTAGTTTATATTTAGAGTTATAAGTAAAATAGCACCTTTTTGGGCACTGTATAGTTTTAGTTACTATGTTTACACTTTCTGTAGTCATTATGCAGAATTCAGTATTATTGTAAACACATTTATGTAATTATGAAATGTTTTACTTCTTTCAAATCTGTTGCAGTACATTGCCTCTCTCATGTTTTGTTGCTTCCATTTCCTGAGCAGTGCCCCCAAACCATGATGGGGAATGGGGAAAATATTGAAACAATGATGCTGTAACTAAGATAAGGGTCAGATTCTTTCAGAGCTTGTCAAAAATATCAAATCTGATTTTGGTCAACTTGTGTGGTGTTTTGGTAACATTAACTTTGCCCTTTAGCAGTCTACTGTTGACATATTATTATTAGTAGTATTATTATTATTACTATTATTATTATTATTATTATATTTTAAGACTTATTCCCATGAGATGGCAGTATTACTAGGCTGGCATTGCTTGAGTAAATGAATGAATATTTTCAGTTCTTTATATATTCTGTTATTTGTAGCGAGTTTCACTTCTTTAGTTCCTGGTATTATTGATACACAGTTTATGTTTTTAATATTAATCTTTGTTTTGGATGACATTATTTCCTTAAATTGGTGTAATACCATTGTAGTTATGCAGTATATTTTTTTCCAGATGTGTGACGCATAAGGACGTGGCTAGTGTTTTTCCATTTATGTCAAGAGCATGCGCCTGGCCTTCAATTTAAGGAAGCAAGACAGGTATGTAGGCAGTCCTTCGTCAGAGAATGTGATAAGCAGCTGTATTTAGTGCCATTCAACATCCTTGCAACTATGACTACCACTCTTACTACTATTAATACTTATTTTTATCTGACTGAACACTTAAATGTAGAGTAGTAATGCTATGAAAGAATACAAGATTTGGCTTTACATACAAATTAGTGATAGCACTGAGCTAATTGAATCTGTGTAGTGGCATTAAGAAGTATATGGTCATATTGCTCACAGCCATGTTTTTTCACCTAATGGTTTAAAATATTGGTGTATTGCTTCAGACATGCACTATTTAAGAATGGCTTTTTGACTATAATAGAAATTTGCTCAGTGTTGCTCTCCTTCAAATGGCCCAGGATACGTGCGACACATGACTTTTATGTGCACCAATATATATATATATATATATATATATATATATATATATATATATATATATATATATATATATATATATATATATATATATATATATATATATATATATATATATATATATATATATATGCAGAAGCTTTCCTAATTACGAACAACCATATTACAATCATTCCCAGATACAATAAAAAATTACCCATTATCTACCCATGATTCAATGCATGTATTACTTTACTGTACTGTATAATTACGTTATTATTATAGTACTAATATTTATCAATGTTGTATACTCTACGTTTTATGTAGTAGTTGAGTGTCTTTAGCCTTAATGTTGTACAGTACTAAAACAGACTTCTAGTACCTGACTCTTTCGTAAGTTGGGGGAGTGTATATATATATATATATATATTATATATATATATATATATATATATATATATATATTTATATATAATATATATATATATATATATATATATATATATATATATATATATATATAATATGATTAGACTACTATTTTTTATGATTTAGATGTGTTAAAAATTTAAATTAAAGTTCTTCACTTTTTATACTGTTAGTTTATGCATATACAGCATTGTACAGGAAGACAACATAGTTCACTTGACTGCTTCCCTACAACCCCTGGAACTCAGGTGACAACAGAAGAGTCAAGGGGCCTAGAAATTCAGCCTTTGTCTAAATATTTATATCTTTTTATTTGACCTTTTACAGCACCTCATATGAAATCACCTATTCCCTATATATGTAATTTATCTGACCACTTACAAAACCTCACTGGCTGTCAACACTTATTATAAAACCTTGAGCATATTTTTAATCTTAACTTTCTCAATGATAGTTTGACCCGTCACCTTCATGTCACTCGTACTATCCCATGTATGTGAGTCATTTGACTTTAATTTTATAATTAATTTATTACCTTTTAAGCAGTATAATGGAGAGGAAGATGAATAATCTGGTGGACTATTTGCCTGGAGCATAATACAATTCCTTTATCTGTTACAAACGCATTTGATTGGGTACAGAATTTGTTATTCTTATATTAATGTTAGCTTGGATATGGCATGTTTTGCCCTTATTACAAATATGCAGTATCAAGTGATGTACTCACTAAGAATTCTTAGTTGACATTGGTTATTGCCCAGAGAATGCCTTGTAATATATGTAGATTTAACTTGCAATGCAAATAGTTTTTACATGATGTTTTACTGTTGTTCCGACTGGAACGTCTGACATTTCTCACAATTATCACACAGTTGCTATTATTTAATGTCTGTGAAACCGTGAAAAATTTGATATCTGTAATCTGCTTGTTTATCCATATGCAGTGTGGTTGCTTCTTTGTTTTTGATCTGATTTAACGTCGCTTCTTTATATATAATTAAAATTACAAAGCCATTTTTTATTTATTGTGCACGTGTTTATCACACTAAAATCTTTCTCTGTATTTCTTGCAATTTTTTACACGTCTGCGCTGTTTTTGCTTATTCTTCTTGACGATATGCTTGGTTTTGATATTATTTTATATTTTATGTCACTGAATACGCCATGAATTATTTACTGATCAAAGAGAAGGTGCAAGTCTTACTTTTGATGCTTGTTTTATTCCCTTAGGATAAGTTCATTGATATGTTTGCTTGTTTACATCTTGCAAGTTTTATCACTCATATAGGTCGATGTTACATCCTAGAAATCTCATGAATATCTCTGCTTTTTATGGCTAAGTACCTAATAGATACCATGGTGAGCAGATACCGGCACTGAGTTCCAAACTAATTGGGTATAAAAGTTTTACTCTTGTGGGATTTCCAAATTTTCAAGTGCTATGGAATGCAATTGATATGATATTGTAACACTTTTATTGAGTTTTAGTCTATATTTGTTGCTATTGCAATGCAAAGTCTCCTATTTTGCAATATAGACATTGTCAGCATGTGTTTTTTTGTACTTTTTAAAGATGGTTTTGATGAGCTACTTTAAGTATGTGTTGATTATGGCCTCTGTACTAACAGATATTGCAAAAACTTTTGATTTCATGAGACACTCATGTTTCAATAACAGTAAGAGTTTTTACATTTGAGGAGGTCATGATTTTATGTTGAATCTATATGATATGGAGTTGCTATGTAATTTCCTTATCAGTAAGCCATGACCTCGAAGAGTCTTCCAATTTTTTTAACCTTGTTGAATATAAATATGCTTTGGAAAGATGTTTTTAATGAGACTTCCAAAGTTATTGATTCTGCAAAAAAATCTGACTTCATGAGACTTCCAGTTTTTTATTTCAGAGTTAGTTGATTCAGTTTTAAGCATTTGTAGTGAGTATATGGTTATTATATACCGGTACTTGTATTGCAATCGAAAGTAATAGTTGTTTTTAGTATATAATGCCTTTACGAGGCCTATATATTTTGAAAGACTGTTTACTCTGATTTGGTATTGATTTTGAATGCATTTTTAGTGAGCTGTTAGATAGTATATATACTGGCTGTGACTTCCAGAGTAATTAGTTTTTCAGATTTTAAAGAAGTGTCAAGGGATTTTGCTCTCGAGAGGGTTTTAGGAGATTTTTTTAAATATTATTTGGTATGGAAATGCAATAGTAATATTGTATTGCAGTAAAATCTGATTATATAAGATCATATTTGATACAGCTGATTCTAAGAGCATGTGCATTCTAGGACTTTTTAGATGATTTTGTTCTTGGTATATACCTTCTATGTTTTGTAATAAAACTGATATACTGTACATCAAAAATGCCTGCTTTGCAAAACTTTTAAAATATTTACTTTTGAGTTTACATAGTATTAGTTTCATGAGCATTTTAAATGAACTTGCGCCCCTATGTATGCAAGATATGACTTCCAGTGGAACTAGCTTTACCATAAATGCTAACATATTTTCTTGTCTTTTAACAGTTGAGGAAAGATTTGGTTTTCAGGAAATTTTATTGAGCTCTTCTCATGATGTAATAACTTTTGACTCTTAAAGTAAATGACTTCAAAAGCTTATCTTATTTTGAACACATTTAAGATGAGGTTTGCTTGTAAGGGAGTTGTTAGTGATCTTTTGGTCAGAATTCACAAGTAGCGGGTTCTGCTGGCTTTTCGAAAATTTATATTTTTAATCACAGTTAAATAGATATTGCTTCCCTAATAGCTGAAAGTGAGCTTTAGCCAACAAGAGTTTTGCTGTAATTTTCAAAGTAACTGATTTTGTAGCAAATGCTGACACTCATATGTTTAGTGTTCGGAAAGTAATTAGTTGAGGTTTTCTTTTGTTGGTGAACCTTTCATGAATGAATGTTTAACAATCATTCAAAAGTAATTGGTTTTGCTTTAAAGCCTGATATATAAGTTTCAACAAGCACATGAGTTTTAGAGATTTTAAGTGCTGGGGGTGGGTTATAGCCCAGTAAAGAATATATATATATATATATATATATATATATATATATATATATATATATTATATATATATATATATATATATATATATATATATATATATAGAGAGAGAGAGAGAGAGAGAGAGAGAGAGAGAGAGAGAGAGAGAGAGAGAGAGAGAGAGAGAGAGAAAATTCAAAGCAACTTTTTTGAATGGCTTTTCCAAGCGATCTTGTTCGATGGAAAGGAATGACTCTATTCATGACAGATGACCCTCGTGAGCTTAGTTTTATGGCTAATTGTAGCAGCTCTCCTTTTTCTCTTTCAATTCCATCCAGAAATTTTCTTCCATGACTTTAACAATATTGGTTTTTAGTTATTTTAGGCAGCATAATGGAGGGCGAGATGTCTTCCCTTATTGAAAATATTGTATCATTAAGAATATTTGTTAATTTGATTTATACCAGACTAGTTCCTTTATTTTATATCACATTAGTTTGTAAAAAAATTCTATATTTGAACATGACGTTTACACATATATAATACATAATTGGTTACAGAAGTGCTGTAGATTTACTTAATTCATTAAAGTCTTTCTGACCTATGCTTGTCATCACATAGACTATTTTATGCATAGGTTTTTGGAACTAGACGATGATCTGAATATATCCCAACTTTGTACATGGTGCCTTTTTAAAGCATTTTTTTTTAGCATCAAAGAACAGCCTCAAAGTTTCATTGCTCACCTATCTGTTCTTTCAGTATTCTCTATTTCATCCACTGTACTGAATAATTTTTTTTTACGTTATGTTCGTAACTAGCATGGGAACTTAGATATTCATTCAAGTCTTTTTAGATTTTGCTTATTGTTTTTGAGTTGGTCTGATCTCTGTAAGAATCAAAGCCTTAAACTTTTAATGGTCTTCTATCTGGCCTCTCATTTTTCTCTACTTACATGTAATCAGGATACTTTTCTTGATCTGAATGCTTCATAACTTGCGACGTGTATACAGTTTATGCAAATAATATTTTGGTGGTAAAGGGACTTACTTGATATTTCTGAGGAGATCTATTCCCTTAAGATTAAATTTTTAAAGGTTTTAAAGATTGTATTTTTTTATTATTACTAAATACAGTAATTAGGGCAATTTTATTGTTTTAAATTTATCTGTAGTTTGGGATGTATGGTATATATGCAAACTTATATATTTTGATGTTCAAGAAACTTAGATTGTGCTATTTACTGATAGTATCTGTGCTTTTTAAGATAGAATTTCTCCTAATTTTTGTGCTTGTGGATTTGGGTATTCAATTTTACTTTATTTGCCCTATGATCAGTGAATTTTATTACTTTTAATTCATACTTAGCCAGGTACGTGTTTAGAAGATTTTTTAAAATGCTTTAAAAAAGACACCATGTACAAAGTTGGGATATATTCAGATCATCGTCTAGTTCCAAAAAGTTAAAAGCCTCGAATTTTAAGTCTTACAAATCTTTTATTTCAATAAGTCAATCACTGGGTGAGCGAATCTGCTCATCTCGGTGCCGGTATTTAGCCTGGCTCAACGGAGAGGATATCTCTC
>JAXCGZ010000557.1:30000-56902 GCA_037179515.1 Halocaridina rubra | reverse complement strand
ACGAAGGTCTAGAGAACTTGTCCTTAGATAAGGCGACATTTTCTTTATCTCTCTCTCTCTCTCTCTCTCTCTCTCTCTCTCTCTCTCTCTCTCTCTCTCTCTCTCTCTCTCTCTCTCTCTCTCTCTCTCTCTCTCTCTCTCCAATGACTCTCATTTCCGCTTTTGCTCAAATGTACTAGTTAAAAATTGTTAAAAAATACTCGGACCAACTGTAGAAAAGTATTACATTACTATTAACTGGAGGAACAGCGTATTACAGCATAAAGAGTCAAAGTATTATCTGGCAATAAATGTGGATGTGATTGTTTATATAATATTAGGTTAGGTTATGCTTGGTTATGTTTGGTTAGCTTTATAAACCAGAAACAGGGCACCTGAAAATAGCTTTAAGTTTCGTTTCGGTTTTACGTCACGGACTCCCTTTTCTACCAAGGGCTAGGACAGTTGCCTTCATGCGTAGGACTTGTTTTGGCAGATGTAATCGTTACCCTGAGTGCATGCCCTTGCTAACCTCAGACCGTGACGGGGCGCGAACCCTCGACCTGAAGCCTTAGAGTTTCGGACGCTACCGCTTGAGCCACGGTGACTTTAAGTAATGCCTGCATTTAGGTAATTTACACTACATAAGGAAATTTCATAATATGTTGTAGTAGTGGAATAAAATAAATGGTAAGGAAGAAATTTAGAAGAAATTAATGACCAATTCATTTATGCCATAAAACGTTTATATATATATATATATATATATATATATATATATATATATATATATATATATATATATATATATATATATATATATATATATATATATATATATATATAGTCTCTGTGGCAAAATGGTAGCGTCTGCGACTCTAAGGCGGCAGGTCGAGGGTTTGCGCCCCGTCACGGACTAAGGTTTGTAAGGGCATACGCCCATGGTAACGATTACATCTGCCAAAACATGTCCTTCGTAAGAAGGCAACCGTCCTAGCCCTTAGTAGAAAAGGGAGTTCGTGACGTAAAACCGAATCCATATATATATATATATATATATATATATATATATATATATATATATATATATATATATATATATATATATATATATATATAGGTGATCGCGCTCACGAACACAAATAAGTTAAGAACAATAATTTTCGAATTAACGAAACTATCCAGACAATGTCAAATGATAAAAGCAACAGCTACATAAAAATAATCAAATTAATTTTTGCGAATTGAAAAAACTTACAAGCACTTTCTAAATATAGTATAATAATGCATTATATTGTACTGAGGTTAGTAAGGGCATGCACTCAGGGTAACGATTACATCTGTCAAAAGAAGTCCTTCGCAAGAAGGCAACCGTCCTAGCCCTTAGTAGAAAAGGGAGTTCGTGACGTAAAACCGAAAAATGCATTAAATTGTGTGTGCTTTTTTAAGTCTCTATGTATTTTTCTCAAATATAAAATAAGAAAAATAAATCTATAAATAAAAGATTAGTATTTTCGGTATTTTTTGTGTTTTCCCTTTTCTTATCTAGCATAATGTCTTATCTGATAATAATATTAATATTAGACGATATATGTTCCGGTTTTACGTCACGGACTCCCTTTTCAACCAAGGGCTAGGACGGTTGCCTTCTTGCGAAGGACTTGTTTTGGCATATGTAATCGTTACCCTGAATGCATGCCCTTACTAACCTCAGACCGTAACGGGGCGCGAAAACCTCGACCTGACGACTCAAAGTCGAGGACGCTACCGCTTGAGCCACGGTGACTACAATATTAGACAATATAAATTAAATCAAATTTGCCCTTTTGAGTCCTTCAGCTCATCGTCACGTTTTCCAATATCGTGGGTATTGAGCGAGCATTATATCCTTCCCCTCTATTATTAATTTATTAGTCGTTTATAACTTTATTTATTTCATTTATCAGTTCTTTTATTATTGCATTATTTATTGATTCATTTATCAGTTCTTTTATTATTGCATTATTTATTGATTCATTTATCAGTTCTTTTATTGCATTATTTATTGATTCATTTATCAGTTCTTTTATTGCATTATTTATTGATTCATGTATCAGTTCTTTTATTGCATTATTTATTGATTCATTTATCAGTTCTTTTATTATTGCATTATTTATTGATTCATTTATCAGTTCTTTTATTATTGCATTATTTATTGATTCATTTATCAGTTCTTTTATCATTGAATTATTGATTGATTCATTTATCAGTTCTTTTATTGCATTATTTATTGATTCATGTATCAGTTCTTTTATTGCATCATTTATTGATTCATTTATCAGTTCTTTTATTGCATTATTTATTGATTCATTTATCAGTTCTTTTATTGCATTATTTATTGATTCATGTATCAGTTCTTTTATTGCATTATTTATTGATTCATTTATCAGTTCTTTTATTATTGCATTATTTATTGATTCATTTATCAGTTCTTTTATTATTGCATTATTTATTGATTCATTTATCAGTTCTTTTATCATTGAATTATTGATTGATTCATTTATCAGTTCTTTTATTGCATTATTTATTGATTCATGTATCAGTTCTTTTATTGCATCATTTATTGATTCATTTATCAGTTCTTTTATTGCATTATTTATTGATTCATTTATCAGTTCTTTTATTGCATTATTTATTGATTCATTTATCAGTTCTTTTATTGCATTATTTATTTTTCACTTCAGTTATTAACTATATAATTCTAGAGAATATATATCAACTATTATTCTATATGTAAAGGGGGGTTTACACGGTCAAACGGTTCGTCGAACGCGGTTCGACAGACAAGTGTTTGAAGTGATGTTCGAACGTGTGAACGGGGTTTTTGTTTGTCGAAGACGGAACGTGTTCGACAACCAAATACCCCGTTCACACATTCGAACATCACTTCAAACACTTGTCTGTCGAATCGCGTTCGACGAACCGTTTGACCATGTAAACCCCCCTTAAGCAGCATTTACGAAAGTCTTCTTCATCTTGAGTGTGTGGTTTGACTCGGCCACCCCCTTTCGAGGGAGATTAGGGACATTGTATATGCAAACCTTAATACGTGCTTATGACATTTTAAGCGTCTTCTCAGAATACCAAAACATAAAAAATAAAAAAAAAAATCACATCGTTCTGGTAAAAAAAAAAAAAATCACATCGTTCTTGAAGAATCACATCATTTGAAAATAAAAAAATCACATTGTTCTGGAAAAAAAAACATCGTTCTGAAAAAAACAATCACATTGTTCTGAAAAATAAATATATTGCGTCGTTCTGGAGAAAAATATATAATTCTAAAAAATCACATTGTTTTGGAGAAAAAATTACATCGTTCTGAAAAAATCACATCATTCTGATGAAAAAAATCACCTTCTCCTTAAAAAAAATAACATCGTTTTGAAAAATCATAAGCTCTGAAGCCAGAAGGGGTGATCGCAACTGTAACAAAAGAACCGACGCTGATTGGGTTATGAGATCTCGTAAACTTGGTATTCAGTAAGAAAAGAAACTTGAAAATAGAGTAACTGTTAGTTATAGCAATTTTTATCCCTTTTATTCGCCTCCTACGACACACTTCATAGGAGATTGAAATTTGTTTCAACCCGGCCTTCTGGAATAATAATGATAATACTAATAATAAAAATAATAATAATAATAATAATAATAATAATAATAATAATAATAATAATAATAATAATAATAATAATAATAATAATAATAATAATAATAATAATAAAGACATTACTAATATTACTCTTTCTCTTCATATATATATATATATATATATATATATATATATATATATATATATATATATATATATATATATATATATATACTATATATATATATATATATATATATATATATATATATATATATATATATATATATATATATATATATATATATATTTATGCATATATATATATATATATATATATATATATATATATATATATATATATATATATATATATATATATATATATATATATATATATATATATATATATATTTATGCATATATATATATATATATATATATATATATATATATATATATATATAGATAGATAGATAGATAGATAGATAGATAGATAGATAAATAGATGCATACATACATACATACATATAGCTATTATGCATCTCATTTTAAATGTTATATTTTCATTTTCTTCTATTTCCATTACATTCCTTTCTCCATCCTCCATATTTAAAAATTCTCCCTTTTGTTTTTTTTCCATACTTATCTTCCTCTGATACGTCATCTGTACTTCCACTTAGTTAAGCTATTAGAGAAACGAGACCATAATTAACCTTCTAGAGCTCGTCAGTGTAATTATCATTAGCCTTTATTATCGTTTATTCACTTATATTGATTGGGCAATTATCTCTTACACACATAAACGCACACACACACACACGCATATGCACACACATACACGCATATGCACATAAGGCTCCCTATAAGGTCATGGGAGAGAAATACATATAAAGGGGGGTTTACACGGTCAAACGGTTCGTCGAACGCGGTTCGACAGACAAGTGTTTGAAGTGATGTTCGAACGTGGTGAACGGGGTATTTGGTTGCCGACAATCTCCCTGCTTGGGTCCTCCACGGTGTAAGTGGGTACAGATTTTCTGCCATGAGGCCTAACAGCTATAGCTGCTTTACCACCACCGCTTCATTTCGTGGTAACCTCTCCTCACACTTGCCCTTCCTACCAATATATTTATTTCAGGAAAAATATCCAATCAATAATTGCCGAAAAATTACCCAAATAAAAACTACATTTTTCTATAACACGAATCATTAAGCATAAGAATTAATTTTGTCTACTTATAGGAAGGAATTTTATGCCATAAATATCTTATTGCTTCCCTAGTGGTGGGGCTCGCGCACACACACACACACACACACACACACACACACACACACACACACACACACACACACACACACACACACACACACACACACAGCCTTCAGGCACATGGACAAGGAAATGTTCAGAAATATTTATGTAACCTATGTGAGGCCAAAACTCGAATATGCAGCCCCCTTTTGGAATCCGCACTTGATAAAGCACATAGCTAAGCTTGGAAAAGTTCAAAGACATGCCACGAAACTGGTGCCAGAAATACGCAATCTCAGTTATGATGAGAGGCTGAGGGAATTAGACTTACCATCACTCGAAGCTAGAAGAGTGAGGGGGGATATGGTGACAGTCTTTAAATTCCTTCATGGTTATGATAGAGTGGATAGGGATGGATATTTTGATATGGCTGGCTCTAGAACTAGAGGTCATAGTTTGAAGCTTCGTAAGAAAACTTCTTCGCAGGATGTAAGGAAATACTTTTTCAGTGTAAGAGTAGTTGATAATTGGAATTGGCTAAGCGAGGAGGTAGTTAATGCTATCTCAATCCATAGTTTTAAGTACAGGTATGATAAGTATGACTAAGTATAAAATGGAACCGATGAGGAGACGGGAAGATACGAGCTTTGGGCTCTTTCCCGTAAACACAATTAGGTAATCACAATTAGGTAATCACACACAAACACACACAATATATATATATATATATATATATATATATATATATATATATATATATATATATATAATATATATATATATATATATATATATATATATATATATATATATATATATATAAAGTGGCACACGTGGTACCCACCCCACGGGACTAAGTTCAACACCCCAAGGTGTCTCTTCCAGCTTTATTTTCTTTTTTTTTTACTAGAAGCAACTAGAAACAGGAAGCATAGCGTCGTGGCATTTCTGTGCTAGTCCCTGTCAACTCAGTGGCTCAATAACTGCATCATTATATGAATTGTGCCTATGATGCTAGAATGCCTTAGATTTTCTGGTTACTTAGAGGGGGAAACAGCTCTCTTGTGAAAAGAGATCATAAGATTTGCTTTATTTCAGGGCCAGTGGTTCTCAACTGGCGGTTCATGGACCTCTAGTGGTTCATACAGACTATATGGTAGTCCACAATACGTTCAATTATATCATTAATAATATGGAAATTACATCATATGTCATCGAAATAATATTTCTACAAAGAATGTAATGCGAAACACAATGCTTTTGTCTGTGTTTTTTCATTACTCAAAAAAGTTAATTTTTTTAAAGATTTGGGCTAGTGGTCCGTGGGCTGAAATGACTCGAGAAAAAGAGTTCTAAACCAGAAGAGAGATAAGAGTAGGTCATAAAATGGGAAGATCTCAAAGTCTGGCATTGACAAATATTACGCATCGAAGGTTGAAATTCAGTGTATAATGAAATGAACAGCTCATAGGCCGCTTTCACGACAAAATGGCACGTCGCACGTGGCATCCACGTGGTACGCCAGTTGAAAATGAACATCCGGAAATATATGAAACATTTCCACACAGGAGTGCAGTGAAACGATCCATGTGCCACGTGTGACTTGCGATGCAAGTTACACGTGACACCTGGGACGCGTCACGGCACTTCTGTATGAAAGGTTTCATATATTTCCGGATGTTCGTTCTCAACTGGCAACCACGTGGCATGCGACGTGCGACGTGCCACTTTGGTGTGAAAGCGGCCATAGGCAAAAGTAAGAGAGACTTGGAGAGGAACACTGAGATAAAGATTCATAGAAGACCCGTAAATATGTTAAACATGGTTAATAAACAATACGGACATCTCTTGCAAACATATCGCAAGGAATTCATTTTCAAGTAATTAAAACAATATAATATTCTTCTCTCTCTCTCTCTCTCTCTCTCTCTCTCTCTCTCTCTCTCTCTCTCTCTCTCTCTCTCTATATATATATATATATATATATATATATATATATATATATATATATATATATATATATATATATATAGTATATACATACATACACGCATACATACATACATACATATATATGTGTGTGCGCGCCTGAGCGCGCTTGTGCGTGCATATATATATATATATATATATATATATATATATATATATATATATATATATATATATATATAGATAGATAGATAGATAGATAGATAGATAGATAGATAGATAGATAGATAGATAGATAGATAGATAGATAGATAGATAGAAAGATAGAAAGATAGAGAGAAAGATAGATAGATAGATAGATAGATAGATGGTAGGAAAATTCCCTTTAAAGAAAGCAACGAAAAACAATATTTGAATTACTTATTAATTTCGTGACCTTATCTGGTCACCTTCTCAAAGTACAATGCATTATACTTTGAGAAGGTGACCAGATAAGGTCACAAAATTGATAAGTACTTAATATTTTTTCGTTGTTTTCTTTAATGGGCATTATACTACCATTTTAGACTGTATGGTAACAGTTCAGTGTTTTTTCATATATATATATATATATTTATATATATATATATATATATATATATATATATATATATATATATATATATATATATATATATATATTATATTATATATATATATTATATGAATCATTATTTACCCCGACTGGTACTTGGACCTAAGACTTATAATTACTAAGTCAAGGCACTACCAACTACACCACAGTATGTTAAAAGGAATCCAACCTTATAGCTTATATCTGCTATACTTAGGAAAGAACGCATTCTATCTGAATGCCATTATGTTCATATTACTGATTCCCCAACCTCACTCGTGGCTTCATTTTCGCATTTAATTCAACTCTTAATCTCATTCGGGTCCAACAATAACCAAATAAGCACATTACATATGTGAAAACCTGAATCTTTTTTTACCCCGACTGGGACTTGAACCAAGGACTTATACTTACTAAGTCAAGTTGCTACCAACTACACTACAGAAGGTTAAAAGGAATCCAACCTTAAAGCTTATATCTGCTATACTTAGAAATGAACGCATTCTATCTGAATGCCACTATGTTCATATTACAGATTCCCCAACCTCACACGTGGCTTCATTTTCGCATTTAATTCAACTCCCAATCTCATTCGGGTCCAACAATAACCAAATAAGCACATTACATATGTGAAAACATGAATCATTTTTTACCCCGAATGGGACATGAACCTAGGACTTATAATTACTAAGTCAAGGCGCTACCAACTACACCACAGCAGGTTAAAAGGAATCCAATCTTATAGCTTATATCTGCTATACTTAGGAATGAACGCATTCTATCTGAATGCCACTATGTTCATATTACAGATTCCCCAACCTCACTCGTGGCTTCATTTTCGCATTTAATTCAACTCCCAATCTCATTCGGGTCAAACAATAACCAAATTTGCTAAGAATGCATATGCTGCCCTTACTATGCCATTTATATGTATTTCTGGAGACAAATCTTCCAGTATGTTTACTCCTAAATCTCTCTCATTCTCTGCCTCTTGAAGTTGTACTCCTGCCATCAGTAGTCAAGCTTGGGCCTTCTTGCACTTGCACCCATTCTATTACCTAACATTTTGAAGTACTGAATTTTACTAGCCACTTTTCTGACCGCTCATGCAGACTATTTAGATCTTCCTGAAGTTCTCTACCATTGTTCTCGTTTCTTACTTTCTTCACAATCTTAGCATCATCTGCAAACATATTCATGAATGAATTTACAGACTCTGGTGGTCATTTACATATACAAGGAACAAAGGTATCTCTAAAACTGAACCCTGTGGAACTCCACTACTAACTTTTCTCCATTCAGACACAGAATGTCTTACTCTAACCCTCTGTTCCCTTCCTTCAAAGTATGTTTTTATCTATTTCAAGACATTTCCACCTACTTTAGCCATTGCTTGCAGCTTCTTAATAAGTCTCCCGGGTGGGACAGCGTCAAATGCTTTCTGGAAGTCTAGGAATATGCAATCTGCCCAGCCCTCTCTTTCCTGTACGATTCGGCTAACCTCATCATAAAACTCTAATAAGTTTGTTACTGTTGAGTTACCTTCTCTGAAGCCATTTTGTATCACTGACAAAAAGTTGAAGGGTTCTAAGTGAAGAGAGATATGTTTCCTTAGTTGCTTCTCCATAAATTGGCAAACTATGCTGGTCAAGGAAACAGATCTATAGTTTAGAGCCGTATCCCTTCTACCCTTTTTGAAGATAGGTATCATGTTTGCTTGTTTCCAGCATTTTGGAAGCTCTCCTGACTCCAGTGACTTTTTAAATATGATACTTAGTACCACTAATATTGAGTTTGCAATATTTTAAGTACATGAGGGGATATATCTTTTTATGATTAAAATCTCCCATAATCAAACTCCTACATTTTCTCTCCCGTGCCATATTAACAACTGAGTTTATAACTCCAATAGTACCTATATTACTTTCCTCATAAACTTCTAGCCTATGCTGGTTCCTTGGTGGATTATACACAACAGTTATTATAATGTTCTCTGACCCAGTATTTATGCGAGCAACAATATATTCCTTGAACTCACTTTCTATAGCCAAGCTTATTTCTTCAACCCGAATCCTTTCACTTATGAGCAGTGCAATCCCTCCACTCGTCCTCTCAGATCTTTCAACCCTTAATATTCTGAAGCCCTTAGGAAAAACTGTGACACTGTTTATGTCCTCACTTAACTTAGTCTCTGTAACTGCTACTATATCTGCCTAACTGTTGTGAATCCTATCTTTTAATTTTACTGCCTTACTAGCTAATCCATCAGCATTTGTGAATAACAATCTTAATGAGGCCCCATTCCCTGATCTTCTGTGTGCGTGTACTTGTGTGTGTGGCTCTACGCATATATGCATGTATGTATACATACATACGAACAAACATGCACACTGAAAACACATATTTTCATCCCTGGGGGGGATTCAGACCTAGAGTAAATCTGACAATTCATCAATGTGCATGGGGCGATATCAACTGTACCATCGAAGGTATAAAAGAAGAGATAAACCTCTCAGCTGCTTGCTGGAGCTAGGAAATGAACACATTCTACTCAATGTCTATGTGCAATTAACTCTCTTTTCCCCACATTATTCGTGGCTTGCTTTCTCACTTAATTCGTATCCTTGTTGTTTAAGGCATCCACAGAGTTCAAAATAACATATTATAAGATGTGAAAATATGGAGCATATATATGTTTGGCCCCAATATGGTCGACAGGGGTCACGTGCTCATTCCACGTGAGGGAAAAAACAGTGCCAAAAGAGCATCATCGTCTAAGTGCCAAGGGAATTGGATCGTGCAGGAGTGATGACCCTCGCTAAATGGGAGTTAGATCCTGTTAATAGAAAACTTATCTAGGCCACGACAGCCCTTCTCTTTTTCTGTTTATTATTATATTAAAGACTCACACACACACACACACAAACACACACACACACACACACGAACGCACGCACGCACACACACACACTAAGTATCATATTTAAGGAGTCACTGGAGTCGGGGGAGATTCCAAGATGCTGGAAACAAGCAAATGTGATACCTATCTTCAAAAAGGGAAGGAGGGATACGGCTCTGAACTATAGACCAGTTTCCTTGACCAGCATAGTTTGCAAAGTTATGGAGAAACTACTAAGGAAACATATCTCTCTTCACTTGGAATCCTTCAACTTTTTGTCAGTGAGGCAACATGGCTTCAGAGAAGGTAGATCAACAGTAACAAACTTATTAGAATTTTATGATGAGGTAAGCCAAATCTTACAGGAAAGAGAGGGCTGGGCAGATTGCATATTCCTAGACTTCCAGAAAGCGTTTGACACTGTTCCACATGGGAGACTTATTAGGAAGCTGCAATCAATGGGTAGAATAGGTGGAAATGTTTTGGAATGGATAAAAAACTTACTTAGAAGGAAGGGAACAGAGGGTTAGAGTAAGACACTCACTGTCTGAATGGAGAAGAGTTAGTAGTGGAGTTCCACAGGGTTCAGTTTTAGGGCCACTTTTGTTCCTTGTATATGTAAATGACCTACCAGAGTCTGTAAAGTCATTCATGAATATGTTTGCAGATGATGCAAAGATTGTGAAGAAAGTAAAAAACGAGAATAATGGTAGAGAACTTCAGGAGGATCTAAATAATCTGTATGAGTGGTCAGAAAAGTGGCTAATGAAATTCAATATTTCAGAATGTAAGGTAATGAGAATGGGTACAAGTGCAAGAAGGCCCAAGCTTGACTACTCGGTGGCTGGAGTACAACTTCAAGAGACAGAAAATGAAAGAGATCTAGGAGTAAACATACTGGCAGATTTGTCTCCAGAAATACATATAAATGGCATAGTAAGGGCAGCATATGCATTCTTATCAAATGTAAGGGTAGCCTTCAGGCACATGGACAAGGAAATGTTCAGAAATATTTATGTAACCTATGTGAGGCCAAAACTCGAATATGCAGCCCCCTTTTGGAATCCGCACTTGAAAAAGCACATAGCTAAGCTTGAAAAAGTTCAAAGACATGCCACGAAACTGGTGCCAGAAGTATAAGACTGTATTTTAATCTGAAAGATCTCAATATTCCTTTGCTTAATTTTTCCTTCGTAGCTTAACACAGTTCATCTGTGTGTCATGTGTTCGTATTTTCGATATATATATATATATATATATATATATATATATATATATATATATATATATATATATATATATATATATATATATATATATATATATATATCAATCCGACAACAATAACAGGCGATACTGTCAAAGTTAGACCATTGAAACAAAAATTCATTATTGAGATGAAACATCTGAGTAATAAAAACTAGGATACTGATCTTGAAATTAACTTGCAATAATAAACCAATACACAGAATTATCTCGTGATTTTTAAATCACCTGATACGGAAATGAAACATCGTTCAATTGACAAGTTTCTTTTTTGCACAAGTGCCAAACTGTGTAAAATTGTGAAACGTCAAACTTATCAATGTTATGCATTGAGATATATCCAATGGGTGTTATTTAATAAATCAAAATGAATAACATTACCTATACCGGTGTCGTTGGCACTGTCAGATATCCGTCTTTATTTCGCCATTAGTAATAGTGCCAAGCAGAAACACACTTCGGGAATGGCACAAAAATCAAGAATGATTCACATGGCATCATTCCAGTCGACTAGGAGCGTAGAGATGAGATTCGTCATTAACATTACGACACATGACACATAATGCGTTCAGGTGAGGAAAACACATTTTGTGATGTAATTACTTCTAAAGTAATCAGAGAATCCGGTATTTTTAGCTGGTTAATGGACGCTAAAGTTACATTTTTTTCTCCCAACAGCTAAAGTATTATTAGAATCGCAACATAAATTAGTGATTAGAAAAGTCATCAAATGTTTGTGAGATATTTGGTAAGATTGCTCTGACGACTGCCAAGTAACTAATCACGACACAAAGACTCCTGTATTTTTAGCTGGTTAATGGACGCTAAAGTTACATTCTTTTTTTTTTTCAACAGCTAAAGTATTATTAGAATCACAACATAAATTATTGATTAGAAAAGTCATCAAATGTTTGTGAGATTTTTGGTAACATCGCTCTGATGACTGCCAAGCAAATAATCACGACACAATTGGGTCGAATTACATACAAAATTATAACCAAAGGAAGTCACTCCCTGGGATATCCTTTCTTGGTTTACGGACCCATCTCTTTACATATATATTTCTTTTAAAAACAGTCTTGATAATCTAAGGCACAATGAATTTACAATTCGAATGATGGCAATATATAAATACCGTCGAAGTAATTTGCCTTTGGGTATTTTCCACACTTTTTTTTCACTTTCAATGTTTACAAGATGAGAAGAATTAGCGTTTTGTTATATGATTTAAATATGGCACAACACTTAGAATAGCCGGACAGACACAGATTTCCACTTATCTATTTAAATATGATTTCTTCCTCTTGCAACTTCGCGTATATGACTGGGTTGTTCAAAGAGGAGCCACAGAATAACTAAGAGTAAAGGTCTAAACTTAAAGAGGGAGGGAAAAAAAAAAAAAAAAAAACAGTATAAAGAGAGAGAAAAAATATAGGATTTAGGCACAGCAATGACGGAACAAAATAAAATCCGAATAGCGCATGTTAAAAAGTGAAAAAAAAAATTTTGAACGGAAGGTAAAAACAATTATGAATTAAACAATTCAGAAACATACATAAACTCTACTTGGAATAGAAGGAAAAGAAGAATGAAATGAATAAATGCAATAGGAAAATAAAACATCTTTTGGAAAAAACTTCTAATCCCGGAGGTCTTCAAGGAGATAATAATATGGATTTCGAAGCGAAAACTTTAAGTCTTAGAATCTCGATAAGAGAGGGCCGAAGGCGCTTAGCAAGACGATGAGGTTGAGTAATTTAAGACCCTAAAACTGGATAACGATGATAATAGAAAAATAAAAAAAAGATGTAAACTGAGACAAAACTGAAACACAGAAAGAAAATAAAGGATAAAAATATGATAGACCAAAAGAGACCAAAAAGAAGAGAAATAAAAGCGAAGTACTTCAGACTTGAACTCAAAAATTTGGGATGGAACAGGATATGAACAATAACACTCCTACATCCCACTCCTGAGGGCCGAGGAAGCCAAGCTTGAGAGCGATGTGTATTCGTTGGAGTCGCTTGAGCGAATGGCCACCAGGACACACGAGACCCCGTGAGGCTGTAAACCAGCGTGGAAGCTTCTTTTCGGAATGTCGAGTGGATGGATGGTGGCGGTGAGGCTAACTGGAAGGGGCAAATGAGAGAGAGAGAGAGAGAGAGAGAGAGAGAGAGAGAGAGAGAGAGAGAGAGAGAGAGAGAGAGAGAGAGAGAGAGAAGGGATTTAGTGAAGCTCGATAGATGTGAGAAAAGTACAATAGAAGAGAATGAGACGAGGAAAACACAGTTGATAGAGACTGAATAATGGAAATACAGAGGAAAACATGATAAAAAGGTTAATGTAAAAACATTAAAAAAAGGGACTTTATATGATATGAAAGTTTAAACATGAAATTATCTAAATAGGTTTAGTCTCAAGTAAGAACAAATTGTCCCTCCTAAGACTCTTTCAAGAAAAAAAAAAATCAGCGAGAGAGAGAGAGAGAGAGAGAGAGAGAGAGAGAGAGAGAGAGAGAGAGAGAGAGAGAGAGAGAGAGAGAGAGAGAGAGAGAGAGGAGAGAGAGAGAGAGAGAGAGAGAGAGAGAGAGAGAGAGAGAGAGAGAGAGAGATGCGTGTCAGGCACTACTGTAAGATAATTAAGGTAATGTCAGCTTACTGAAGGACAATCAAAAAAGAAATTTACGCAGAGAATATCAAGCACGATCTCAAACATGTGTCTACACACGTATGGACCATTCATACATATATCTATACATGCTGTGCATACACACACACACACACACATACACACACACACACACACACACACACACACACACACACACACACACACACACACATATATATATATATATATATATATATATATATATATATATATTTTCATACATACATACATACATACATACATACATACATACATATATAATGAATTTTTTACGAATTATAAATTTAAATGCAAACTACAATCATCATATACAGCAGCAGCAGTACCATGAGAGAGAGAGAGAGAGAGAGAGAGAGAGAGAGAGAGAGAGAGAGAGAGAGAGAGAGAGAGAGAGAGAAGAGAGAGAGAGAGAGAGAGAGAGAGAGAGAGAGAGAGTCAAAGTCAAAGTCAAAGTCAAAAACTTTTATTCCATCAAAAATGGCTATTACATGATAATTAATCTAATTACAAATTACAATGTAAAATGTCAAAATAAAACAAATGAAATTTGCAAAGCACAAAATCAAAATATTTACACATTAAAATAAGCATACGTACACTTCGTCTACCCAATGGGAGGATAATAATGAGACTAAAATCACTTATTAAGTAGGTGATTTAAAAGATGAGATTTAAGTGAGGGTAATGTTTGGCAGCTTCTTAAGTTTGCGGGTAAAGAGTTCCAAAGTCTCGGGCCCATTACATTTAAGGCTCTTGCCCCAATATCAGTGGAAGTTCTGGGCACGTAAAAAGAATTCTGATATCTGGTGTTGACGTTATTGATACGCACTTGATTAACTGTTGGCAATGAGAAGAGCCATTCCGGTAATATTCCATGATTTATTTAAAAACTAAAAGACAGATATTATATATGAACTTCATGTCCATCCTTA
This sequence comes from Halocaridina rubra, assembly GCA_037179515.1. Lineage (NCBI taxonomy): Eukaryota > Metazoa > Arthropoda > Malacostraca > Decapoda > Atyidae > Halocaridina > Halocaridina rubra. Next base: position 41,728 of record JAXCGZ010000557.1, on the reverse strand, counting down.
GCCAACCCAATCTCTCAAAGAGGGGAGTCACGTGATCATATTTATGCACCCCCCCTATGGCAACTCTTGCAGCAAAATTCTGGAGCCTTTTCACTCGTAACATCTGGGTCTTAGTCGTGGAACCCCAAACACTCAGACAGTAGTTGAGAATACTTAAAATCAATGTTTGTACTACAATTACCCTACAATCAGGCTCGAATCTTTCATAGACTCTGTTCAAGTAAATAAGGGTCCCGTTCACTTTTTTATGTAGTTCATCGATATGAAAATTAAATGTCATGGTACTGTCCATAATAACTCCTAGATTTTTAACCTTATTAGATGGGAAGAGTGAAACATTGTTGAAATTTATACTGATGTTCTCAGGAATGCGGGACAGGTATTGATTTGATCCAAAAATAACGAATTTAGTTTTATTTTCGTTCAGTAAAAGACCATTACTGTTAAAATAACTTTTGGCACAGTTTAATATATCTTCAGTCCTTTTAAGATTTCAGGAATTCTATCAATGTCACCAGTAAGCATAATCTGGGTGTCATCAGCATACATAACAAGTAGGCAATCTCTTATAAATTGAGGTAAATCATTAACATATATTAAGAAAAGCAGAGGACCCAAAATTGAACCCTGAGGAACGCCAAAACTGATATCTAAAGAAGAAGAGAAAGTCGAGCCCATTCGAACTGATTGAATTCGATCTTTCAGATAATTTTCGAACCAAAATGAGTCAACATGAACTTTGGAAAGTTTTCTCATTAGAATTTGATGGTGTACACTAATAAGGGAAAACTAGAGAAAGGGAATTTAAAAGAATTAATTAAGATAATGGGCATCGGAATAAAAAGGAAATTAAAGAAAATGAAATAAGGCATAAAAGGAACGGAAAAGGGAAAATAAAGGAACCTGGAAACAGGGTTGTAAGTAATGAGACAAATGTGGAAAAGTTAAGTTTTCTTAAAATTCTTAGTTTCTGTGCCGTTATGAGGCAGATATTACTGTATTATATTAGCTTTCATGATTATAGGAAAACATATTTCTCTTAAAGTTTTGTTATATTTGCGTAACAAAAAGACTGTGTTGTTAGAGAGAGAGAGAGAGAGAGAGAGAGAGAGAGAGAGAGAGAGAGAGAGAGAGAGAGAGAGAGAGAGAGAGAGAGAGAGAGAGAGAGAGAGAGAGAGAGAGAGAGAGAGAGAGAGAGAGAGAGAATATCACTTTAATATTTGAAGCTAAGCAGAGCACAACAGAATCATTCTTTAAGGCTAAACATATCACAAGACCTCTTCAAAAGTGAGGAAGAGAGTTCATATCCAAACCTTCAAAATTTTTTTTTTTTTACTAAATAGAGCTTTTGCTTCATTCAAGTGATATGCTGAATCTCTAAAGATAAGGATAAGGCCACACAGAATGCGATTTGCTTAGAGGGTAGCTGGCTGTGGGCTGCCTAGTGGGTTGGAGGAATCATGGAACACACGTTAATGTGAGTGGCCATACTGGATGCAAAATAACACTCGCTCATCCTATCCCTCATATCTTAGACACCCTCACTCCTTGCACGACCACGCACTTTCAGATACCAAATTACTAGGGGTTCTGATGTGAGTTTTACCATCAGAATCCCTCCATACTAGCTGTAATCAATTCAGCTTACTGTAATATTTATAAATAATTTATCAGATTGTAAGAGTATTTTTTTTTTTAAAGCTGTTCAGATCTGAAGTGACATCCTTCTTTATGGCTGTGACTGGTTTCCTCTTCATTACATATCAAATACTTCACTGGAAAAAGTACCATCAGGTCTAATGAAATGTTATATACATAAACATTGGCTTTAATACCCCATTGTAAGGGGTGGCCAAGTCAAAGCACTGTCACATTCACTAGAAAGCTAATCCATCCCATTTAAGCTCATAGGGGATAAAGGATAACATCAATCCCCCCAGCCACCACGGGACAGGTGAGTAGAGGTCTTCTGCCCTAGAGCCCAACAGCCGTAGCTGGCATACCCCCATCGCTTCAGCTTGTGGCTGAAGCCACATTTACAGTACTGAACAGGTGTGGAAAAATCCATTTGGCCACATCACCACTTCAAGATCTCTGTAGTCACCGTGGCTCAAGCGGTAGCGTCCGCGACTCTGAGGCTTCAGGTCGAGGGTTTGCGCCCCGTCACGGTCTGAGGTTAGCAAGAGCATGCACTCAAGGTAACGATTACAGCTGCCAAAACAAGCCTTCGCAATAAGGCAACCGTCCAAGCCCTTGGTAGAAAAGGGAGTCCGTGACGTAAAATCGGAACCACTTCAAGATCTCTCTTCGCCCATCCCTATCTCTTGCATTATCTCATGAATGGAGAAGCTAATTATAAGCATATAATGATTCCCTGAGGAGTGACTGGGATGTGTTGGCTTCTTGTGAATATTAAAGTCATTGTATGTATGTATGTATGTATGTATGTATGTATGTATGTATGTATGTATGTATGTATGTATGTATGTATGTATGTATGTATGTATGTATGTATGTATGTATGTATGTATGTATGTAGGTATGTATATATGTATGTATGTACGTAAGTAAGGAAACCAAAATATTGAAACTTAAGCAACGACGAGTTCTTTGCTGCATCGCTATGACTTCCAAATGCGAGTGTAATTTGTACTATTTCGATAGGATGGAACACAAACTCGTAGTTCCCCGTCTCAGAGTAGCACAAAAGAAGTTCGTCAATGACAAAATGACTATGCTGCTAATATTGTGCGCGGAAATTATCTATTCATTTAAAAAAGGAATGAGTTTTGCTTGTTAATTACCGTCTCCTGATCGAATAAAATTGGAGTACACCCCCAAATAATAATAATAATACTAATAATAATAATAATAATAATAATAATAATAATAATAATAATAATAATAATAATAATAATAATAATAATAATAATAACCACTACCACAGCAACAACAACAACAATAATAATAATAATAATAATAATAATAATAATAATAATAATAATAATAATAATAATAATAATAATAATAATAATAAAAATAATAATAATTATAATAATAATAATAATAATAATAATAATAATAATAATAATAATAATAATAATAATAATAATAAAAATAATAATAATTATAATAATAATAATAATAATAATAATAATAATAATAATAATAATAATAATAATAATAATAATAATAATAATAATAATAATAATAATACTAAAAAGGTATCCACATTGTTCTATTCACAAAGCTATTTCCTGGAATGAAGCGACAAGCATGTTCACAGTAATTCGTGCTTGGAAAACTGCATATTCAGAATGAATTCTGACAATAGTCTTAACTCATTGACAAACTACTAAATTACTCTTAATTTCTGCTAACTCAGGAATGGCTCCTTAAGGTGAGAGTACATGGTGCGAGTTCCAAGTGCGCATGCGTTAGCAAAGCTATGGAAGGAAAAAATCACTCGGCCGGCGATTTCGAAAGCTATGCGCTAAGTGTCGTTAACATTGCTAGCGAAGCTTCAATTCTTGTGTGAACGGCCTCGTTTAGAACAATGCAGGCAATTAAAAGCCACGTGGCCCAGCATGGCCAGCATAGCGTGGCTCGCATAGCATCTTAGCCTCCTGGCTAGTACAGTGGTAACGCACTGGCCTCGCATTTGCGAGGTCGACGGATAACGCCTTGTCCAGGCAAGAGAGCTTAAGCTGTTTCCTGGGGAGGTTACTGCTGTGGCTGGTCTCCACAGTGGAGGGTTGGGGCCTGTGCCGGCTGGCGACCGCCCTACGGGTCCTCCATGACCCGTTCAACCCATCCGTGGGTAGAGAATCTAAAACAACAAGCATAGCATCGCATCCGGTGTGAAACAGCCTCTATGGTTCATAAAACATATCTCCATCAATATCAGTATATTTTCTCTTGTGTCATATACATATTAATCATGACATTCAGTAAGGCATTTTGATCAAAATACTACAAAGCATTTCTTTGTTTTATAGAACATCATAAAAAGCCGGTTTTAGGTCAGGGACCCCCTTCTCTACCAAGGGCTAGGTCGGTTGCCTTCTTGCGAAGGACTTGTTTTGGCCAATGTAATCGTTACCCTGAGTGCATTCCCTTGCTAACCTCAGACCATGGCGGGGCACGAACCCTCAACCTGCCACCTCAGAGTCGCGGACGCTACCGCTTTGCCACGGTGACCACTAATACAGAACATCGTTAACTCAATTTATGCATCAATAACATACATATTATAATCTTCATCATCCACCCTATTTGTTTTCTATACCAATGTCATTTTTTGGACTAATTACACAATTTCAAACTTTTTATCTTTCAATTTTTCTTTCTATTTATGTTTAGATTATACTTTTTCATCTCCAACTTCAAATATTTCCTCTCTACTAAAGTCTTCATTCACGCTCTAATTTTGCTTCAGTCATACATTTGCCTCGCCGACTTTATCTTTCATTTTCTCTCCGTCAATATCTCCCTTAACTCCCATTCTTGCGTCTATTACACACTATCATGCCATCTTTAACTCTCCTTTTCTCTCTACCAATACCTTCATTTTCTTCAAATTCCTGTCACAGATACTGGTGTTGATCTAGCGCCTCCTAAGCGCTTAGCCACTCAGTTTAATTCCATCCACGTGCTGGAATGGTCAGATTACACCGTACGCTCCTTTGGTATAAGTCTTTCTTTTCTAGTTTCCTAGCCTTCTAGCAACCCTAAAGGCTCAGATACTGTCACATTAGACAGTTGGTAAGGACTTCTACGCCACTAACACGACGCCATGAATCAGACAGAGTATTGATACTAACATCAGGTTTTAAAACCTGAATGTAACTAAGTACACATACATACATACATACATACATACATACATACATACATACATACATACATACATACATACATACATACATACATACAAAGTCCCCTCCCTCCTACCAATTTAAACGACTTTTACGACAGGTAGGGGAACAAGGAGGAGAAATTCTTGCCCCTCCCCATACAACCATATACATACTGGACTATTGCAAATGTTGAGGCTATATGCAAATTGCTAATATGATATACAGCAATAGCGGCAGCAACAGTAGTAGTAGAGGTAGTAGTAGTAGTAGTAGTAGTAGTAGTAGTAGTAGTAGTAGTAGTAGTAGTAGTAGTAGTAGTAGAGGTGGTAGTAGTAGTAGTAGTAGTAGGAATAAATGATATAATGAGTTTTCTACTGGAAATTAAACATACTCCTTGATCAAGCTTCTGCGAATTACATGATTAAATTAATTAGCGCAACGATTGTCGCCAAGGAGATTTGAAATAAAAAGAAAAAGAAGAAAAAGAAGAAAAAGAAGAAAAGAAAATGAAGAAAAAGAAAAAAGAAAAAAGAAAATAGGAAAAAAAGTAGAAGAGAAGAAGAAGAAGAAGAAGAAGAAGAAGAAGAAGAAGAAGAAGAAGAAGAAGAAGAAGAAGAAGAAGAAGAAAGACAAAGAAGAAAAAAGAGACAAAGAAGAAGAAGAAGAAGAAGAAGAAGAAGAAGAAGAAGAAGAAGAAGAGAGACAAAGAAGAAGAAGACGAAGAAGAAGAAGAAGACGAAGAAGAAGAAGAAGAAGAAGAAGAAGAAGAGGAGGAGGAGGAGGAGGAGGAGGAGAAGAAGAAGAAGAAGAAGAAGAAGAAGAAGAAGAAAAAAGAGACAAAGAAGAAGAAGAAGAAGAAGAAGAAGAAGAAGAAGAAGAAGAAGAAGAAGAAGAAGACCTAAGGAGGATCTAAGGGGTAATGGGAAAGTAGACTTTAAAAGAAACATAAAAACGAAATAATTGAGGATTACTAAAAGAAAAATGATAAGAAGAAAAGTGTGAAAAAAGAAGATATAAAAAGAGCAAAAAGTGAAAAGACGAAACGATAAAAAATAAAAACAAGCGAAAAATGAGAAATAATATAAAGAATACACACACACACACACACACACACACACACACACACACACACACACACACACACACAAGACACGATAAATTAAGAGCGTAACACGTGATTAAAAAAAAGACATGAAAAAATGAAGAAAACAACAAGTGATACTAAAAAACAAAGACATGAAAAACGAAGGTAAAAGAGAAACAGAATTTTTCTCTCCAAAAATAAACAACTCTTTGTAGGTTATTGGATAGAGCGCCTAGCCTTACACCTAGGAAGTTCCGAATTTTACTCATCAAGGAGGTTTGAACAGCACGTTTTCACAAGAATATCTCTGACATAAAGGATAATATAGTGGTGTTCCTCAGAGGACGGTCCCTCGCGTAGATTATACATATTTGAGGCTTTAGGTCGAGGGTTCGCACCCGGTCACGGTCTGAGGTTAGCAAGGGCATGCACTCAGGGTAACGATTACATCTGACAAAACAAGTCCGTCGCAAGAAGGCAACCGTCCTAGCTCTTGGTACAAAAGGGAGTCCGTGACGTAAAACTGAAAAAAAAAAAAAAAAAAAAAAAAAATATATATATATATATATATATATATATATATATATATATATATATATATATATATATATATATATATATATATATATATGGTCAGTCTCCGTGGCAAAATGGTAGCGTCAGTGACACTGAGGCGGCAGGTAGAGGGTTCTCGCCCCGTCACGGATTGAGGTTAGTAAGGGCATACACTCAGGGTAACGATTACATCTACCAAAACAAGTCCTTCGCAAGAAGGCAACCGTCCTAGCCCTTGGTAGAAAAGGGAGTTCGTGACGTAAAAACCGAATCAATCATCATTATCAGAGATGTATATTTTCATTTATAGAAATAACACCATCGAAATTTTAGGTTTTGAAAATGACAATTATTCTCAACCAGAGATTATATTAAGGGCGGTTTACACGGTCAAACTGTTCGTCGAACGCGGTTCGACACACAAGTGTTTGAAGTGATGTTCGAACGTGTGTTCGACAACCAAATAGCCCGTTCACACGTTCGAACATCACTTCAAACACTTGTCTGTTGAACCACGTTCGACGAACCGTTTGACCGTGTAAACCCCCCTTTAAAGCGATAGGGCGATCCTTTAACGGGCCAGTGAGAGAATGAAATGGAACAAACATTTGCAGAATCAAAATACTGAAATGATCGCATTTTATAAGTTAAAAGAAATTATGAATATGAAAGTTACCAGTAAGGCCGCTTTCACACCAAAGTGGCAAATCGCACGTGGCATGCTACGTGGCACGTCGCACGTGGCATGCCACGTGGAACGCCAGTTGAAAACGAACGTTCGGAAATATATGAAACCTTTCACAAACAAGTGGCGTGACATATCCCGCTAGTCGCACGTGACATATGGGACGTGTCACCCAACTTCTGTGAAAGGTTTCATATATTCCCGGATGTTCGTTTTCAACTGGTGTGCCACTTGGCATGCCACGTGCGACGTGCCACTTTGGTGTGAAAGCGGCCTAAGTGAACTAACATTGAATAAGTATTTACATAATCAAATGAAAAAAAATAAAAAAAAAATCATTAAACACTCAGCAATATAAGTTGGATTATTGTGCGATTACCTAATTGTGTTTACGGGAAAGAGCCCAAAGCTCGTATCTTCCCGTCTCCTGATCGGTTCTATTTTAGACTTAGTGATACTTATCATACCTGTCCTTAAAACTATGGATTGAGATAGCATTAACTACCTCCTCGCTTAGCCAATTCCAATTATCAACTACTCTTACACTGAAAAAGTATTTCCTTACATCCTGCAAACAAGTTTTCTTACGAAGCTTCAAACTATGACCTCTAGTTCTAGAGCCAGCCATATCGAAATATCGATCCCTATCCACTCTATCATAACCATGAAGGAATTTAAAGACTGTCACCATATCCCCCCTTACTCTTCTAGCTTCGAGTGATGGCAAGTCTAATTCCCTCAGCCTCTCATCATAACCGAGATTGCATATTTCTGGCACCAGTTTCGTGGCATGTCTTTGAACTTTTTCAAGCTTAGCTATGTGCTTTTTCAAGTGCGGATTCCAAAAGGGGGCTGCATATTCGAGTTTTGGCCTCACATAGGTTCCATAAATATTTCTGAACATTTCCTTGTCCATGTGCCTGAAGGCTACCCATACATTTGATAAGAATGCATATGCTGCCCTTACTACGCCATTTATATGTACAAATCTGCCAGTATGTTTACTCCTAGATCTCTCTCATTTTCTGTCTCTTGAAGTTGTACTCCAGCCACCGAGTAGTCAAGCTTGGGCCTTCTTGCACTTGTACCCATTCTCATTACCTTACATTTTGAGGTATTGAATTTCATTAGCCACTTTTCTGACCACTCATGCAGATTATTTAGATCCTCCTGAAGTTCTCTACCATTGTTTTCGTTTTTTACTTTCTTCACAATCTTTGCATCATCTGCAAACATATTCATGAATGAATTTACAGACTCTGGTAGGTCATTTACATATACAAGGAACAAAAGTGGCCCTAAAACTGAACCCTGTGGAACTCCACTACTAACTCTTCTCCATTCAGACACTGAGTGTCTTACTCTAACCCTCTGTTCCCTTCCTTCTAAGTAAGTTTTTATCCATTCCAAGACATTTCCACCTATTCTAGCCATTGATTGCAGCTTCCTAATAAGTCTCCCATGTGGAACAGTGTCAAACGCTTTCTGGAAGTCTAGGAATATGCAATCTGCCCAGCCCTCTCTTTCCTGTAAGATTTGGCTTACCTCATCATAAAATTCTAATAAGTTTGTTACTGTTGATCTTCCTTCTCTGAAGCCATGTTGCCTCACTGACAAAAAGTTGAAGGATTCCAAGTGAAGAGAGATATGTTTCCTTAGTAGTTTCTCCATAAGTTTGCAAACTATGCTGGTCAAGGAAACTGGTCTATAGTTCAGAGCCGTATCCCTCCTTCCCTTTTTGAAGATAGGTATCACATTTGCTTGTTTCCAGCATCTTGGAATCTCCCCCGACTCCAGTGACTCCTTAAATATGATACTTAGTGCCACTGATATTGTGCTTGCGCATTTTTTAAGCACATGAGGGGATATGCCATCAGGACCTGTAGCTTTATGAACATCTAAATCCATCAGCGCTTTGCATACCTCTGTGGCTGTAAGGTTGATGTTCTCTAATACCGGCCCTTGAGCTTCTATCACTGCAATCTGAGGGGGTGGGGTATTTTCTACTGTAAATACTGACTGAAACTCCTTGTTCAATTCTTTGCAGATCTCTTCGTCCGTCTCAGTGATGCTTCCATCCGCTCTCTTTAGCCTTAAAACCTGTTCTTTTACCTTCAGTTTTCCTCTGATAAAGCAGTGGAAAAGCTTGGGATTTTCTTTAGCCTTCCTGGTGATGTCCCTCTCATAATCTCTCTCTGCCTCTCTCCTTTTACTTAGGTAGTCATTTCTTGCTCTTTTGTAGGTTTGCCAGGCATTTATGTTTTTTTCTCCTCCTATACCTTTTCCAGCATTTGTCTCTCCACTCCTTAGCTCTTTTACACCCATTATCGAACCATTTCTCTCTGGCATGAATTACACCTACTTTGGTGACAGGTATGCAGCAATCTACTATCTTCCCATATTTCTCACAAAAGATGTCATCATTTCTTGTACAGATTTGTTGTAAAATAAGGTTCTCCAGTCAATAACTGCAAAAAGCTCATTCATTTTGATGTAATCTCCTTTCGGATAGTTCCTCCTCATGTCCTCAGTGCCTCTACTCTCAGGAAGAATGTCTTCAATGATATACTCCATCAACAACACACAGTGGTCACTCTTTCCAATTGGTGGTTCATACTCAATATTTTCAATATCCAACACATTATCTGTGAACACTAGATCAAGTAGTGATGGCTCATCCCCACCCCTGGCTCTTGTTGGTTCCATTACATGTTGGTGTAGGAAATTCCCTTGTATGCAATCTAGGAATCTTGCCCCAAATGAGTCCTCACCACTGTGTGGGTCAAGATTTATCCAATCTATCTCTTTATGATTAATGTCTCCCATAATCAAAATCCTACATTTTTTCTCCCTTGCCATGTTAACAACTGAGTTTATGACTTCAATAGTACCTATATGACTTTCCTCATAAATTTCAAGCCTATTTTGGTTCCTTGGTGGGTTGTATACAACAGTTATTATAATGCTCTCTGACCCAGTATTTATGCGAGCAACAAGAAATTCCCTGAACTCACTTTCTATAGCCAAGTTTATTTCTTCAACTTGAATCCTCTCACTTATGAGCAGTGCTATCCCTCCACCAGTCCTTTCAGATCTTTCGACCCTTAGTATTCTGAAGCCCTTAGGAAAAACTGTGACACTGTTTATGTCCTCACTCAACTTAGTCTCTGTAATTGCTACTATATCTGCCTTACTGTTGTGGATCCTATCTTTTAATTCTACTGCCTTACCAGCTAATCCATCAGCATTTGTGTATAACAATCTTAATGAGGCCCCATCCCCTGATCTTCTGTCATTATCTTCTTTATCTCCCCTTTGTCTGGAAGCATTCTGAAACGAAAATTTTTCTTCTCTTCTTCATTTCTTTCATCATTTAACCTTCTTGCCTCTTGCAACAAGTTTTTGATCTTTCCCATCTCTTCCTGTGTTCTAATTCGTCTAATGAACACTTCTTTGCATTCTTGAAGGTCTTTTAGTGTGTGTGTGTGTGTGTGCGTGTGTGTGTGTGTGTGTGTGTGTGTGTGTGTGTGTGTGTGTGTGTGTGTGATTACCTAATTGTGATTACCTAATTGTGTTTACGGGAAAGAGCCCAAAGCTCGTATCTTCCCGTCTCCTGATCGGTTCCATTTTAGACTTAGTGATACTTATCATACCTGTCCTTAAAACTATGGATTCAGATAGCATTAACTACCTCCTCGCTAAGCCAATTCCAATTATCAACTGCTCTTACACTGAAAAAGTATTTCCTTACATCCTGCAAACAAGTTTTCTTACCAAGCTTCAAACTATGACCTCTAGTTCTAGAGCCATCCATATCAAAATATCGATCCCTATCCACTCTATCATAACCATGAAGGAATTTAAAGACTGTCACCATATCCCCCCCTCACTCTTCTAGCTTCGAGTGATGGTAAGTCTAATTCCCTCAGCCTCTCATCATAACTGAGATTGCGTATTTCTGGCACCAGTTTCGTGGCATGTCTTTGAACTTTTTCAAGCTTAGCTATGTGCTTTTTCAAGTGGGGATTCCAAAAGGGGGCTGCATATTCGAGTTTTGGCCTCACATAGGTTACATAAATATTTCTGAACATTTCCTTGTCCATGTGCCTGAAGGCTACCCTTACATTTGATAAGAATGCATATGCTGCCCTTACTATGCCATTTATATGTATTTCTGGAGACAAATCTGCCAGTATGTTTACTCCTAGATCTCTCTCATTTTCTGTCTCTTGAAGTTGTACTCCAGCCACCGAGTAGTCAAGCTTGGGCCTTCTTGCACTTGTACCCATTCTCATTACCTTACATTTTGAAGTATTGAATTTCATTAGCCACTTTTCTGACCACTCATGCAGATTATTTAGATCCTCCTGAAGTTCTCTACCATTGTTCTCGTTTTTTACTTTCTTCACAATCTTTGCATCATCTGCAAACATATTCATGAATGAATTTACAGACTCTGGTAGGTCATTTACATATACTAGGAACAAAAGTGTGTGTGTGTGTGGGGGGGGGGGTAATATTACAAACTTATAAAGACGTGACGTA
>JAXCGZ010000557.1:22500-25000 GCA_037179515.1 Halocaridina rubra | reverse complement strand
GTTCCCCCGAACTCCAAAGTCCACCAGCTGGTCAAGAATAATTTCCTTGTTGGCTATATCGAAGGCAGATTTGAGGTCCAGGAAGGCGACCACACTGGTGGGAGAAAGACGGGTGTAGAGTTCAGCGAGGCAGTGATGTGTGCTCCGTTGTGGGAGGAAACCATAAAGACTGGGGGAGAGTTTATCCTGTAGACGGTGCATGAGCCGGGCAAGAAGGATGCGTTCAAACACTTTGCTGAAGCAGGAGGTGAGGGAGATAGGCCTAAATTTGTCGGTTCCAGGTTTTGGTAGAGGAATAATAGTGCTTCTGGTCCAGGCAGAGGGCACATGCCCCAAGCAAAAGCAAAGATTGAAGAGGCGCAGTAGGGGGTTACCAGGAACTTTCTGAAGAAGACGGAGAACTTGATATGTAAGACCATCCTCCCCAGGGGCAGTAGCCTTAATCCTAGCAAGAGCACGTCGTAGTTCATCCTCTGTGAATGGGATGTCATCCTCTTCATCCGTCTGTAGTAATGCACCCATTAGGCGGAGGTTACGAACACTGCGGTGGGTGGAGAGTGCCTCTTGAACGTTCCCGGGAAGGTTGCAAGTTTGTGACTGTGCTGACCAGGTAGTAATGAGGTCCTGAGCATACTCAAGTGGACTGTGGTGTAGAGCACAGGTGGGTTTCTTCTTGACAGCCTTCCTTATAAGATGCCACATAGTCCCAGCGCTAGTCTGATGGTTAATACTATCCGTAAATTTCTGCCAATACTCCGTGTGCACACACTTCTGCAGGGCAACTAGATCATCCCTCGCCAACTGATATTGGTGCAGGTGGTCAGGGGTGGGCTGTCTTTGAAAGGAGAGTCCAGCATCCACAGCTGTCCTTTCCGCCTGGGCAATACGCTGATCCAAAGTCCAGGAATGGGCCTCAGGGCGACGTGGAACGTGTGGTCTGAGAACATAATGCGTGTAGAAGTCATGTGTAGAATCCACCAGTGAGTTGTAAAAGCTGTCTGGAGAAAGGAGATCAAAAGTGGGAAGGAGGTGAGAGATAAAGGAAATATAAGTGGGACAGTATTTGGGAGGGATAGAGATGCGGGTGCGGTGATGGGAGAGGGTAGCTGGAGTCTGAAGTATGGAGTATTTCAGGCTAAGGGCAACATGGTCAGAAAAGAGAGAAGGGATAGAAGAGCAGGAGACATTAGGTTCCACAAGGCCAGCTGTGAGAATGTGATCTACAGTACCCCCACGAGCGTGTGTGGCACCACCAGTATCCCAGCGGGTGAGGCGGTAGCGGCGGATGTAGTCGAGCAGAGGCTTGCCACCGCGATTGGGAGTGAGAGATGAGTCACCAAGGGCGGGGTGTCTGGCGTTAAAATCCCCCATATAGATCATTCCACTGTCTGTAGGTATTGGAAGGGCTGGTAGATTAATCACACCTGGGGCAGAGTAGACATTGCACAATCGAAGAGTACCATTCCCGACAGTGATTTCAAAGAGCTGAAAGGTCATATCAACTTGTGCAGAAGAACCAAGGAGCATGTGAGGTATGGAGGAATGAATGTAGGTAATGAGTCCTCTTCTGGTATAATGCACATATGAAACATACCCTGTGAGCATAGGAGCCTCCTCCCCTGGTGGTGCACCACCAGGAAAAGCCTCTTGTATGAAAATAACCTGCGGATGATGACGATAAACATAGGCTCTAAGTGCAGTGAGTTTAGGAGAGTGTCTAATTCCAAAGGCATTCCAAGAGATGGCATGAAATTGTATGCGACTAGCGAATCTTATTCTTATTTTTGCGGAAGGCAGAAGTGGGCGGGGCACTGTCAGACAGAGCATGGGATGAAGAAGACCTGGGCTGCACATCTGTCAACTTCTCAAGGTGGGAGGCGACCTTATTAAACTTGTCAGTGAGAGTCGTGATGGTGTCAACAACAGCTTGATGAGACTCGACCAAACTTGCGAGAGTCCTTTCCATTGTATCTTGCTGGGTGACCATACTGTCAATGCGGGCACCTATGGTATCAAGGCGAGCTGTGAGAGCTGTACAGCGGGACTCCAGGGTAGCAACAGCCTTACGGAGAGCAATGATGTCAGCAGAGTCAGGAGGACGTAGAGAGGAAGGTGCAGCGATGGGCGGTGGCGGGGGCAGTGGAGCGCGCTCTGGTGGTGTGGCATGAGACCGTCTAGCACAGCCATGCCAGACGTTGACCCCAGGCATGTTGCACCGAACACACTTCCACTGTGAAGTGTCCGGCGGAGGCTGAGACGTGGATCCAGAAGCAGTATCACAAGCAGCGGCAGCAGCAGATGAGGCAGGTATACGGTGCGGGCAGGAGCGTGTGTCATGGGCAGCAGCACACCATGCACATCTGGCCGGAGCAGAACAATAGCGTGAGATATGGCCAATACCCCAGCATTTAAAACACCAAGGCTGCTCGTCCTTCATCCTGCGCAATTCACAGGAAGGGAGGCAAGGGAGAAAGGAAAACTCAACGACTGGTGGGGGTGG
>JAXCGZ010000557.1:15000-17500 GCA_037179515.1 Halocaridina rubra | reverse complement strand
CATTCAGATTTAAAATTGGAAGGCAAAATCTGACAACTTATTAACATATGAGGTGGAGGACAAAATCTGAGAAGCTTTTCAGATTTGAAATAGAGAACAAAATCTGAGAACCTATTCATAATGAAAGTAGAAGATAAAAATCGCAAAACCTATTCAGATTTGAAATTGGAAGAAAAAATCTAAAACTTATTCAGATTTGAAATGGAAGAAAAATCTGAGAATCCATTCACATTTGAAGTGAATGAGAAGAACTGAGAACCTCTTCACAATTGCAGAACCTCTTCGAATACAAAATTCGCAGGTAAAATCCGAGTACTACATTCGAAGTTGAAGACACAACGTGAGGTTCCTTTATTATTTAAAGGATAAAATCAGAAAATCCCTTTCGGATTGTAAAAGGTAAAATCTAAGTACTTCCTTAGAATTGGAAGGCAAAATCCGAGGACAGCATTCATAGTGGAAGATACTATCTGAGACCAAATTCACATTCGAAGTCGAGGGTGAAGGCAAAATCTGAGAACCACAGTGGCAGTGTAAGACAAAAGTCGAAAAAGTATTCATATTTGAAAAGGGCAAAATTTGAGGATCACAATCGAAATGAAGGTAAAATCTGAGAACCACATTGGCAGTGTAAGGCAAATGTAGAAAAACTATTTATTTTTGAAAAGGGCAAACTTTGAGGATCACAATCGAAATGAAGGTAAAATCTGAGAACCACATTGGCAGTGTAAGGCAAATGTAGAAAAACTATTTATTTTTGAAAAGGGCAAAATCTGAGGATCACAATCGAAATGAAGGCAAAATCTGAGAACCCCATTGGCAGTGTAAGGCAAAAGTCGAAAAACTCTTCATATCTGAAAAGGGCAAAATTTGAGGATCACAATCGAAATGAAGGCAGAATCTGAGAACCACATTCGAAGTGAAAATAAAAATCAAAGACTACTTTCAAAGTGGACGACAAGATTTGAGACCCAATTCACAATCGAAGTGGGAGGCATGAACTGAGAACTTATCCACATTTGAAGTTCTAGGCAAAATCTAAGAGTCACATTCGAAGAGGAAGGCAAAAGCTCAAGAACTATCCACATTTGAAAAGGGCAGAATTTGAGGATTACATTCGAAATAAAAGGCGTGGCTCAAGCGGTAGCGTCCTCGACTTTGAGGCGTCAGGTCGAGGGTTCGAGTCTCGCCACGGTCTGAGGTTAGCAAGGGCATGCACTCAGGGTAACGATTACATCTGCCAAAACAAGTCCTTCGCAAGATGGCAACCGTCCTAGCCCTTGCTTGAAAAGGGAGTCCGTGACGTAAAACAAGCTTATTCGAAATAAAAGTCAAACTCTGAGAACCATATTTGAAGTAAAAGACATAATCAGTAAACCACATTCGTAATGGAAGGCAAAATCTGTGGATTACATAGAAGTAAAAAGCAAAAGCTGAAGACCTAATCACATTTGAAGTGGAAAACACAATCTAAAAATCACATTTGAAGTCGTAGGCAAAATCTGAGAAATTACGCATACTCGAATTGCAAAGCAAAATTCTAAAAAATGTAAATAACATAGAAAGTGGAAAGCAAATAATTTTAATAAAGAATAAAATAGACATAAATTGACACTTTATAAAATAAGAAAAGAAAAAACCTTAACGTCTTTTTCTTCATTATGTGAACCATCAATGTATTAAAAGCAAATAATATTTCATAAAACAATTATCAGTCAAGCCAGGAATGGTTCAAATTTATTCATAAATTAAAGTCTTTTCATATATTTATACAACACATAAGTAAACAGAATGAAAGTTTTGGTGTGCTTAATTTTCTTGTAGATATATTAAGAAAATGCAAAAAAAATTCTTTTTTGATACTTTTCCTACCACGGTGGAAAAAGTATCAAAAAAATCCTTGTTTGATACTTTTCCTACCACGGTGGAAAAAAATTCGGATATTAAGACCTTAATAATGTTTTTTTTTTCACTTACTTCAGTATTTTGACATATTTTAACAAATTTCATTCACAAAATAAGTAAAAATAATTTTTTGCTCACAAGGCAACCGTCCTAGCCCTTGGGAGAAAAGGGAGTCCGAGACGTAAAACCGGAACCAAGTTGTAGAGCGCGTAAGTCATGAAGTGACAATTTTGACTAACTAGGGTTCAATCCCACTATAGGGCGTTAAGAAGGACATTCAGTTTTATTCCTAGTTTCAACCTGTCCACGCATACATGTACATATTCCTCTGAGTGTGTGTATATGTGTACGTGTGTGCATGGACTCACCTATTTGCTTTAAGATGAAGAAGCAAAGATTGTGAACATCCAGATAAACAAATGCAATAGTATTATTATAAACACTGAGTGAGAGATAGATAGATAGAGAGATAGATAGACAGAAGCATACATACATACATATATACATACATACATACATACATGCATGCATGCATACATAGAAACATACATACATATACATATATAAACAGATAGCGATAGATAGATAGATAGAT